>JANPWX010000069.1:698403-743371 GCA_024734555.1 Trochalopteron elliotii | reverse complement strand
AACCCTCTCAAACCCGTCACATCCCCCAAACTCCCTCACAACCCCGCTCATGCCCCCCCAAACCCCTCACACACCTCCCCAAATTCCCCCACAAGCCCTCGCATCCCAAGCACCGCCGGAGGTGCTGCTCCCGCCCTGGCGCCCCGGGAGTAGCGGGCAGTAATCCCGTTGGATCAGCCGCGGGGAATCCTTGCTCCGGAAGGACTCGTGTCCTGCCCCCGCTATGTCGGTAGAAGCCGGCGATTTGAGGGTTTTGTTGTTTCCTTTGTTTGTTTGTTTGTTTAAATCTACTCATCTCCGCGTCCGTCGCTCAACCCCCCTCCCCCCCGGCATCTGGGGGAAGTAGTTAACACCTATTTCTCGGAAGGAAAAAACAAAGTGCTGACATGCCCTCTGGTTTCGGCCTAGAGAGTTACAAAAGTTGAGTTTTGCTGTAAGTCACGGCTTGGCTTATGGCCCTTTTTTCTTTGAGAGGGAGGCACTGTTTGATCAGCCGGGCACATCAGTCCCAGTTTCTGGAATGGGCAGGCCTGGCAGCCTCTCAAGCCACAGGTGGCCAAAGGTGATGCCTAAATTAAAAAACAAAAAGGTAACCAAAGGCAAATGTAGAATGTTATGAATGCTAGGAGACCAGCTCCTTAGTGATTTCAGCTTTATTGGAAACAGTCTGGGAAGAGCAGCCCAGCTTTGCCACTACAATTACTGGTGGAAGAGCTTTGTAGTTGAAGCCCCCAAGCCCCAGGTCTGGTGCTGATGCGGCGTTGGGAACGTGCATGATCCCACTGGATCGTTCCTCTTCTGCCCCAACAAAATGGATCACTGTGCACTAAGATCTGGATAGCATCGAGGGGAAAAGCCATGTCTCTCTCTCATCATTAGGATGATAAGATTTTCTTATTTTTTGTTACGGTACAGACAGTACAGTAAGCTCCCGTGGGGTTCACTGTTGGAAATGCCTTGACCTGTGTGCAGACACTCATGATGGATGACTTTGTGTGAATTAAAGTTTGCAATGAGGCAATTCCCTTCATAATGACAAACCATTCTGTCCTCTCAATAACACTTAAGTATTTAGAATCACTTTGGTATGTGTTAAAAATTAAGAAAGCAAACAGCATACCTTTCATGGGAGGGAGCTTGATTAAAACGAGAGGGCAGAAATTCTGCTAGGTGGACCACATAGATCAGGACAGAGACTATTTTTTAACTGATAAGATAAAATCTAGCCCTGCTTCCAGGTCTTGCATCCTCTTTGTTTTAGAACACCTGGAAAGAAAAATGTCTGGGCAAGTTACTCGGGTCTTCTGTTTAGTGGAATCATTATTTTAGTCCAGTTAATCGTGTTTTCAGCTAATGTCTGGCAAGTGGCTTTTCACTGTTACTTTCTTTTTTTCTAAACGTCTTATTAAACTCAACTGTGTCGTTATCATTGTAATTGCACAGTGTTTCAACCTTTGACTTGGAAATACAGACTCCAGTGATGTAGATCACCATGTGACTGTCTGTGGAGTCTCAGGTTGACTGTGGAGAAACACTGGTGATGGCTCCCACCTCAGATGCTCTGTAGCTTCATAGTCATTAATTGAGTGCCTACAGCATCTAATACTCTTGGAAAGTTGTTTCTCAGGACCAAAGACAGCACTTCTGCCTTTTCTGTTTACTTGCTTACAAAGAATGTGTCCAACAGGTAGCAGGGGTCAGGGGAGAAATACCTACACAAGGGTGTGTACAGAGGGATTGGATCAGACACACCTTGAGGTAAAACTGTCACAGGGAGAGCTTCAGGAGTGAACTAGAGGCTGAAAGAGTAAAGGGGTAGACTTGAATCTGGTGAATTAACAGGTGCTTTAAGTGTTTGAGCATGTCTAATCTTAAGGCTGTATCAGATTCTGTGTTGAAGATCAGGACATGAGGAAGCCATATTTGACTGCATTGAATTAATCCACAGGCTGACTATGTGTCTCCTCTCTGTTAGTGATTTGTAATACCATTTCAAATAGATGTAAAAAATCTGCAATCTCCCTCTGTAATTCATACTCGTCAGACTTTTGGCTCTGTAAGTGGCAGCACTGACTTAATTATTGTAGCTTAATTGCTTCCTTAATCAAAAATTTAAAGTTAAACTTTCTTACCTGTTTTTTGGTAAAACTTCACAGCCACTGAAGATACCAAAATGTGTTGTTTTCAGCTTCACTGTCACTTTTGTTTTGTGCAGACTCTTGCATGTTTCTTTTCTTGCCATCCCTAGGACAACAACCTTTTATGTTAACAAAATGAAAGCTGTTGCAACTTCCAGCATTGTTAGTGTACTCCTTTAAAATTAACTTTCCCTCCTGCTGTTTTGCTCATGTGACTTGAGTTGGATCTTCCTGAGGCAAAGAATTTGTCAGGTCTGGCTGCATTGGAGTTTAAAATGAGGAGGATGGGGTCACTGCACTTGACAGAGGAGTTCTGCTGTTTGGTCCATTTTCTGGCTAATTACAGACACCATCGAAATATTCACAGAGACTCTCACCAAGCCACCTTTCTCTCATGGCTTTTCCCAAGTTGCACATTGTCTGAGGTTCTTCTTTAAATCAGCTTGACTGAAGGAGTAAACTGATATTTCTGTGTGTTTTCTTGCAGCTCTTGTAAGTACTCACATGACATCATGAATGCAGAGAACAAAAAACTTCTAAAGAAACATGATTTGTCTGGCCTCAGTGAGATTGAGCTGCAAGTCCTGCTTCTCCAAAACGATCCATTCTTCCTCCCTGATGTAAGTTGTACTGATGTCTTAAGAGAAAGTTTTTGTTCATTAGGAATGGGAGAGGGCAGGAGAGAATGTGAAGTTCTGATCCTACTGTTAAGATATGAAACAGAATTAGTCAGAATGAAGGAGGAATGGGAATAGCAGTGTGAAACAACATAAAGCCAGATCTGTGGAAGAGCTGTGTACTTAAAATAATTTAAAAAGCCACCCCCACAGCAGTAAAACTATTTAAATAAATACCCAGAGACATGCATCTGGAGAAGGGCCTGTCATCTGTGATGTGCCAGGAGCAGACCTGCCCTCTGATAGCAGGAGGTGGGCAGCTAGGCTACAGCCTGTCTTGTGTGCTATTCCTGTTATCCCAACAGGATGGCCATAAAGCTGCTCAAAATAAGTAAACAAAATTGTCAGCAACTTCACCAGAAGTTTACAAAGGGTGAGATAAGAGAGAGTTGAAAGATCACAATACTTGTACATGCTTTCAGGGTAAAAGGCATGACCAAAACCCATTTTGTTGCTTCTTCTCTATGAGATGATGGAGACCAGGAAGTGAGTGCCCCTTTCCTTATCCAGTCCGTGTAGGTCTGCACACATTTTGGTGCTTGAGGGTGTAAGAGATGAGAAGAATCTGTGAGAAAATGACCAAATGTCTGCAGTCAGTTTTGTGTCAAATCTGCCTCTTCCAAAGTGCATGGAGTTTTTGTACACTGACTTTCTACAAAGGAACCTTTGCCCAGTTTGTATGCCACTCATTGATTTTGTTAAATTTGGCTGAACATTCCAGTCTGGTTCAGCATGTGTGTGTAAGGGCAACAGTGTCTTCAAGGTGTGGCTGTTTCAAAGTCAGTCATACTCTGTTCTGGCTACAGCTGCTCCTGGTTAAGAAATTACCAAAGTGCTGCCCTTGTCTTTTGCAGGTTATAATCTCCACAGATTTGTTGATACAACAGTTCTATTGTTTCTTTGTCCTCTGCTGTGAAAGTGCTAGACTTTGACAAAATAGGTTTGTTTTTTTATTTATTGTGTAGTGTTTTAAAGTATGTTTTACTGGCAGACTGAAGGAGCATGGTGGTGGTAAACAAGAATTACTAATTGTTCTCATTACTATATGTAATGAGCATATAGTAGCAACTATTCTTGGTTGGTGTTACCCTTGAGTGCTTATTAGAAATCCATTCAGCCCTCACCCCTGGCAGGCATCATTAATTACCTGTAATTGAGGACTTTAACTCCTATCATGCAGTAAAATAGCAAAACCAAGAGAAAACTGTGATCAGTGCAGTCCATTCATAAACCTGAGAGCTTGGAGGTGGGATGTGAAAGCCAGTTTGGCTGTTTGCTGCTTAGAAGTGCTGCCTGGTTGTGTGTGTGAAGACATGGCATGTAGGAAGCTCTCAAGCAAGGGGACACTTTGGTATTCTGTCACCTGAACTGGGGTTCAGAGTAAGAAGAACAGCACCACAACGTCAGGGGTTTCCACACTTTCCCTCACCTTCTCTCTGGCTCTCCTGTTTTGTTTGTTTGTTGGGGGGTGGTGCTGTTGTGTTTGTTTTGGTTTTTTGGTTGGTTTTTGGTTTTTATTTCTTGGAGGATGCAAGGGGACAGACACTGTGCTTTCTTGATGTAGCTAAATAGTGTATTCCCTGTTGTCATGGCTTAAGCCCAGATAAATACCATACAGCCACTTGCTCTCTCCCACCCTGGTGGGATGGGGAGGAAAACTGGAAAAGAGGTAAAACCTGTGGGTTGAGATAAGGATACTCAAATAATTGAAACAGAATAAAATATACTAATAATAACTGAAATGAGAAGGAGAGAGAGATATTAATAAAACACAAGAGAAACAAGTAATTCCCAGGGGGTTGCTCCCCACCCACTGACTGATGCCCAGTCCATCATCCCTGAGCAGTGGTTGGTGGCTCCTGGGAACAGGGATTTGGAGGGGACCTGTGAGAGTCCCAGTGTGATGTTGGGGCTCTCTGCAGGCAGCTCTGTGTCCTCCTCAAAGAAGCTTTCTTGTTACAGGCTGCTCCAGGAGTAAAACTGTTACTGTGGTGCTTAGTGGTCAATATGAAGGAGCTTTTGGTCTGTGATTTGTTCTCTGGTCTGATTCTTTGTGTACCTCCTTTTTAGTGAATAGAGGAATAAAGAAGTGCTTTTTCTGTATGTACTCTAATCTCAAAGCCCTCTTCTTACCACTTTATAAGCTCAAATCTTCAATGCAGGATAAGCTTTACAAATAGGAAGTGCAAATTCAGTTTCAGCTCCATGAAATGATAACTCATTTGACGGAGTGTAGATGTTTTTATGGAGATACTTGTTCTTTGTTGTTCATTATGCTGTATGGTTTTTTAAAATGGAATAACTGGAAACCACTCTGGTTTTATGCAACTGTCTTGCATCCATTTTTGGCACTCCTCAGTTTGTTGGATTGGCTTTTCTTGGAAACAAAACATGCAGAACCTCAAAACTGAAAATGCACGAGTCAGCTTAAAATAGCTGCATCTCTATGCAAGAAATCTGTCTAGATTAAAGAAGTCACAGTAAACACATGCCTTTTAATCACCATTTTTCTGCATGGTGGACAAAGAAAAATTCTAATGTGCTTTTTCCATTTCCTATTGTATCCTCCCCACTTTCAGACCTGCCACTTCTACAACAAAAAAGGTCGTCACTGCGTGGAGCAAAACAACTGCAACAAGCTTCATGTTTGTCGACACTTTCTCCTGGGGAAATGTAGATTTCCTCAGTGTGTAATATCCCACAACCTCTTGGATCGCCAGGCACTGAGAGTGCTGGAAAGTGGAGGCATTGATGGGAGGATGGCTGCAAACTTCCAGGCCATCTGTGATTACAAGCACGTGGAATTCAACAAGCAGCCAAAGAAGGGCTATGGTAAGTTGCAAGAAACGGTGGCCATAAACATGATTTTGAGTTTGGTAGAGGTAGAAACTGTTCTTGTCTTACCTCCCAGCTAAACCCCATCATGCTTTTGGTGCTTTCAGTGCACAACTACAGACCAAGAAATGATGGTTGGAAAAAAACAGCAGTTACAAGGGTTAAAGAAATGAAGATAACTCCAAAACCAGAGGAATCCACGCTGCATGTGCCACCTTCAGATGGTAAATACCTAGATAATAGTACCAACCCTTTCCTTGTGGAATCAGCTTCTGTATTTCTTCTCTTGAAATATATACATATTTTTTCCCTCTCTGCTATTGTGCACTTGCAAGAGTGGAGTAAGTCATGGCACAATCATGTGGGAGGAAGAACTGCACTTTTATTGCCTAAAGTAATGCATTCAGAAGAGCAATTGAGTGGCTGGCAATAACTGTGTCTAGCTAGGGTTTGTAACTGTAATTGCACCTCTGTTGTTTCAGCAGTGGAGTGCCAGTAGAAAATTACACATGTAATGGACAAAATTCTCCACAGAGACTGGGATATTGCCAGCTCAGCTTCTGGCCCAGCAGTGCTGTTCATTAATTCTTCTCCTGCAGGTCCCAGTAGCACCACACCTGCTCAGAGCCTACAGCAGCTGCCAACAGGAGCAGGAGACAAAGATAAAGGTATGGATTGTTTCTTATCCCCAGTCTTGAGACTGATGGTTTCACTGGGGCTGGATTTCACACAGCCTGACAGCTCCCAGAGGTAGTTGGGTGCAGCTGATGTGCTGAAATCCATGGTACCAGCAGAGCAGTGTTGGAGTTTCTGCCCAAGCATTGTGCAGCACTCTGTACTGTCCTGGATGCATTTTTTCCTTCTTAGGAAGGTGACAGAATTATTTCTGTGCATGCAGTATCTTTCCTTGCCTTCTGTCTATTATCAATTAGTATAGCTTTGTCAGTAGAGGTGTTGTCTTGATATACCTTCCAGTGAATGAATAGCAACTTGTAAGTCTCTTGTTCTTCTGGGCAGAAGGACCTTGGCTTTAAGGCTTGTCAGGGTCCAGTACTCTCTGAACAGGTTCTTCTAGATATTCCACCCATGGACAGTGTCATGTTTCCTATCAAATTACACGTGTGATAGACATAATTCTCCCCAGAGATTGGGATATTGCCAGCTCAGCTTCTGGCCCAGCAGTTCATTAATTCTTCTCCTGCAGGTCCCAGTAGCACCACACCTGCTCAGAGCCTACAGCAGCTGCCAGCAGGAGCAGGAGACAAAGATA
Source organism: Trochalopteron elliotii (assembly GCA_024734555.1). Lineage (NCBI taxonomy): Eukaryota > Metazoa > Chordata > Aves > Passeriformes > Leiothrichidae > Trochalopteron > Trochalopteron elliotii. Next base: position 736,451 of record JANPWX010000069.1, on the reverse strand, counting down.
AAGGTATGGATTGTTTCTTATCCCCAGTCTTGAGACTGATGGTTTCACTGGGACTGGATTTCACACAGCCTGACAGTTCCCAGAGGTAGTTGGGTGCAGCTGATGTGCTGAAATCCATGGTACCAGCAGAGCAGTGTTGGAGTTTCTGCCCAAGCATTATGCAGCACTCTGTACTGTCCTGGATACAATTTTCCTTCTTAGGAAGGTGACAGAATTATTTCTGTACATGCAGTATCTTTCCTTGCCCTCTGTCTCCAGGTAATGGATATGGTTTTGTCAGTAGAGATGTTGTCTTGATATACCTTCCAGTGAAAGAATAGCAACTTGTAAATCTCTTGTTGAATAGCAGCTTGTAAATCTCTCATTCTCCTGGGCAGAAGGACCTTGGCTTTAAAGCTTGTCAGGGTCCAGTACTCTCTGAAAATTCTTTTAGGTATTCCACCCATAGACAGTGTCATGTTTCCTATCAGATCACATGTGTGATGGACATAATTCTCCCCAGAGACTGGGATATTGCCAGCTCAGCTTCTGGCCCAGCAGTGCTGTTCATTCAGTTTTCTCCTGCAGGTCCCAGTAGCACCACACCTGCTCAGAGCCTACAGCAGCTGCCAGCAGGAGCAGGAGACAAAGATAAAGGTATGGATTGTTTCTTATCCCCAGTCTTGAGACTGATGGTTTCACTGGGGCTGGATTTCACACAGCCTGACAGCTCCCAGAGGTAGTTGGGTGCAGCTGATGTGCTGAAATCCATGGTACCAGCAGAGCAGTGTTGGAGTTTTTGCCCAAGCATTATGCAGCACTCTGTACTGTCCTGGATACAATTTTCCTTCTTAGGAAGGTGACAGAATTATTTCTGTGCATGCAGTATCTTTCCTTGCCTTCTGTCTCCAGGCAATGGTTATGGTTTTGTCAGTAGAGGTGTTGTCTTGATATACCTTCCAGTGAATGAATAGCAACTTGTAAGTCTCTTGTTCTTCTGGGCAGAAGGACCTTGGCTTTAAAGCTTGTCAGGGTCCAGTACTCTCTGAACAGGTTCTTCTAGATATTCCACCCATGGACAGTGTCATGTTTCCTAACAAATCACATGTGTGATGGACAAAATTCTCCCCAGAGATTGGGATATTGCCAGCTCAGCTTCTGGCCCAGCAGTTCATTAATTCTTCTCCTGCAGGTCCCAGTAGCACCACACCTGCTCAGAGCCTACAGCAGCTGCCAACAGGAGCAGGAGACAAAGATAAAGGTATGGATTGTTTCTTATCCCCAGTCTTGAGACTGATGGTTTCACTGGGACTGGATTTCACACAGCCTGACAGCTCCCAGAGGTAGTTGGGTGCAGCTGATGTGCTGAAATCCATGGTACCAGCAGAGCAGTGTTGGAGTTTCTGCCCAAGCATTGTGCAGCACTCTGTACTGTCCTGGATGCATTTTTTCCTTCTTAGGAAGGTGACAGAATTATTTCTGTACATGCAGTATCTTTCCTTGCCTTCTGTCTCTAGGCAATGGATATGGCTTTGTCAGTAGAGCTGTTACATTGACACACCTTCCCAGCAGCACTGCACCTGCTCGGAGCCAAGACCAGTTGCCAGCAGGAGTGGGAAATAAAGATGAAGGTATGGATTGTTTCCAGCCCTCCAGTCTTGAGATGAGTTTTTCTAAAGAGAGTCGACATCACAAAGGTGTTCTGGCTCAGTGAGCATCACACAGCCACTTGCTCACTTCCTCCTGATCCCCAGGGGGAAGAGAAAAGAAGGAATAAAGGCAAAAAAACTTGAGGGTCAAGAGGGGGGAGGGAAAAATCCCCCAAAAAATAAGTGGAAGAGGAAAACCAAGCAAAAGAAGTGATACAAAGGCAGTCACTCACTGCCTCCCACGCACAGGCTGATGCCTAGGCAGTTTCCTAGCAAAAGGTAGCTAACCCTCCTAAAACTCCCCCTTCTCCCTTTTATTACTGAGCTTTATGTTATATGGTGGAATATGGTGAGTTTGGGTCCTTTGCCTACTTGTGTCCCCTCCCAAGCTATCGTGCCCCCCTAATTCTGTTCACTCTGGGGGCAGGGTGAAAAACTGAGGCCTTGATGTATATCACTGTCCAGCAGAAGCTGGTGCACGAGTGTGTTAACAGCATTGTTTTGGTCAAAAGTCTAAAACAGCATCATATGGGTTGCTGTGAAGAAAATTACATCTTATTCTAGCCATGTCCAGTACAGTGACTTTTCTGATGTAGCAGAGTGATGCAAAGTGCACTGGGAACAAAAGACAAATGTTAACTTACAAAACATACCAATGACAGTGCACAGTTCAATGACAATAATAATGGGATTCCCATTGCAGATCTGTATAATATACTCACTGTCTCAGTATATTCTCACTGGGTGTCCCCAGTCCCTGGGGAAGTGGAAGCCAGCTGAAGCCTGTTGCTGTTCTCAAAATGCTTTGGTTGGTTGTTTAGGTTTAATACCTCTGCATGGGGCTGAGCCCTGTGTTCACTCCCCCCATGCTGCTCTGGCTGACTCAGAGATAAACATTTCTACCCTCAGTCAGTCTGCTCAGCTGACAGTGCCATTTATGCACCCTCTGGTCCCCTTGGTGTGGGGACAAAGTCAGTTTCTTTGCAAGAACCGTGGTCAGTCACACCCTGAGGTGTTCTGAGCTTCCTGACACTGCCCTTGCCTTCCCTCACTGAGACTTTTTCCAGTGTCAGGGTTTATTGTTCAGTCACAAAGCCTCAACTTCTTGGTATGGGAATAGATCCTGAAAGTGCTTGACTTTGCTACTGCAGTCAAATCCTTGTTTCTAGTACCAAAGTACCAGAAGTAGCAAATGCAGGATCTTTCTCTTGGAGCAAATATGGACTGCTGTGTTCTTTGCTGTAGGTAAAAAGGACAGTTCCTCTGTTGAAGATTCAAAGGACAACAAAAAAGATAATTGTGATGAGATCTGTTTGTTCTACCTCTGGAAATACTGCAAAAACAAGGGTAAGCTTTATGAAAAGTAATGTTATTGTTGAAGAGTTGTCTGCAGAGGCACTCCTGCTCAGTGGCTTGGGCTAGTGGTGACAATTGTGACTCCTCAGTAGTTTCTTTTCTTTCCAAGTCATTAATAAACGCTGTCAGAATTACAAACATAATCAGAGAAAAGCCAAATGGTGTACTTGAACCCTTTCTCCTCTGGATAATCCAGCCTATTTCAGCCCTTTTGATGGGGGCAGGCTTTGGGTATGTTTCTGTGGTAAAGCCCTTTAAGTGTGAAGTGTTACCCTTTCTGTAGCCAGAAGATCAGGTTATGAGTTGACTTCATGCTATCATCATTGACAAGCTCACAAGTGTATGCCACCCTTTATTCCTGCTATATCTATCCTATGTACATCAGGTAATAGCCATATTCTCCCTCATTAAGTCCTTTAAAAAGTGATCTGAGGTGTTAAAACATCTTTAAAAAGACACAGTAGTTGTACCATCTAAGCTAAAGATAAATCTAGTCCATTGTCTTTCTGGTAGTGGCCAGAACAGAGGTGTGAGGGAAGAATATAAGTAATTGTATTTGGAGCTGTCCCTAAAGAGTAATTTAACCCCCAGGTTTGGCTCTTCCTTTGTTATGAGGAGGTACCATGACATTGTCTTTCCCTGATCTTGTCCAGTCAGTTTCTAGAGGACTGCTACTCCTCTGACCACCTGGTCTTGACAGAAGACAGACCCTGTACCGTGTGAAAGGTGCACCTGGGTGAAACTGAGGGTCAGGCTCAAAGCAGCCACACTGTCACCACCAGATAATCAAACTCATGTAACCGTTGGAGTGTTAGTGTGCCTTATTTGCCACGTTGGGCTAGAAAGCTGTAAGATGTTTGGTCCACACTTGGATGTTCAGTGTCAGAAGAAAACCCTTCAGGCCTTGGCAACCACCCCATGATTTCTAAGGGACTAAGGAAAAGAGAACCAAATATATCAGAGTGTTTATGTGATGTGTAGACTAGACTTAACAGCTGAGATACATGGTTGTGTGACACATAACAGGCACTTCCTATCTGTGGCACTGCTCTCCCAGCTGCCAATGTTGTGTCTCAGCAAAGGGAAGGTTCTGGTGTCTTTGAAATATATTTCACAGTATATATGTATATATATGTATTACATGTATGTTGCTTTTCTTGGTAAGACTGCAGAAACACACCCCTTCTGTTTTCAGCACTCTGTCTTCAATGCTTATAGCAAAGCCCAGGAGAGAAAGCCTCAAGGTGTAAAAGATGCTGGTTCTATTTTGTTTTTTTTTCTTGTCTTGCTCTCTTTGTTAATGATTGCAGAGTTGTTGACTATGTCTGATTTCTTTACAGATAAATGCAAATCTGTTCATTACCATTTGCCATATAAATGGGAAATATGTGATGTATTGGACTGGCGTGAACTTCCCATGATGGAGGAAATTGAAAAGGCCTATTGTGACCCAAAGAACAGCAGGTGTGGTAATGCTGGACTCCTTGCTTGGAGTATTGTGGCTGAGCTCATCTTTAGGAAAACTTGTGTTTTCTTCCTAAAGATGTCTGATTTCTCAGCTTCTGGTTACTGAGCCTCTCAGAAGCTGGGTGGATGTAAAAATGAGAATTTTTCCTTTTAAAAAAGCAAAGAGTGATTGCATGAAAATCCCACTCCAGTTTTGTCTTCTAAAAATAACAAAACTATATCTTGCATTTAAAACTCTGTAGAAGGTAAAAAGCCAGTGGAATAAAGTGTTTAAAATACTAGTATTTTAAATCATTAATCAGTTTATTTACAGCAATGAAGTTGAGCCTTTTGACAACATTTCAGAACTGGTCCTCCTCTAGGGCTATTTCTTTTTTACTACAGCTGGTATCTGTAATAACAATAATAGTAGTCTATTATGTGCCTAGAGACATTTTATGAAATGTCCTTTGTGTAAGCAGCCCATCTAATTATTTTTTTTCTATTTTATTTTTTTATTTTCCTTTTGTCTCCTTTCTGAAAAGTCCCACTCAAAGCCACCTGGGTTGATAGAGCACCCAAGTCTGGCTTCACCAAATGGTATGGTAGTTTTGGCCCATGCCTCTTAAGGCCTCAGATGATTTTGATTTGCAGTTTTCTGGAGATCAGAAGCAATATTCCCAAGAAAGCCATCAAAGTCTCCATGCCTGGGAGTTAACTTTTCAAGCCTCGCAGGAGTAAGAGCCCAGGTGGCTCCAGTGATGAATGCAGTTTGCAGAACTCACAGCTGTGGTTGCTGTGATTGCACCTTCTGTAACCACAGAAAAAGAACAAAGTTCATAGGCTGCAGGTGTTTTCTGGCAAATTCAGTCACACACTTTGCACATTCTGCTCTTGTACTAAGACTGTAACCACACTTAGTTATCACAGAAGTTCCTTTTGCCACACCATACTTGGAGCCTGACATTGTCTGTGAAGCTGGCACTGCCACGTGTGATTGAAGTGGCATTTGGTGTCTCACAGGCCAGAGTTCACTTCTGAAGCTTGGAAATGGTTTTTAGAGCTTCCATGTGCTGTGGGAAATAAATACTTTTATGTCAGATCTAATTAAGTTTGGTCACATTATATTAAAGAAAATGGAACCAGCTTAAACTGGGGAATAGAGGATAAAATATGCACTGCTAACTACAATACACCTGAATTTGTCCTTACAGCTTGCCAGGTAGGAGCATTGATTTCCAGACAATGACCTGCTGTTCTTTCTTGGTTCGACGCCTCTCTACACCCTCATCAGTCACAAAACCCACATTCCTACTGACCACACAGTGGGTTTGGTACTGGAAGAATAACCAAAACAAGTGGATTGAGTATGGAGAACAGGTGAGTTCACATCCTGTGCTTTGAGTCCCTTCTGCAGGAGTATGTGCAGCCACTCTGCACCATTTCCCCTTTTCCCAACAGGATTAATTAAGTGGATCCTTGTGCTTGAATTTTACAGCATTGGGTAAGGCAGTGAAGCTACATCTGTCCATAACAGACATGATCAAATGCTGACAGGCTGGAGGGAAGAGACCTCCCCTTTGGAGTTGTCCATGGCTCCTGCAGAGATTAAACATACAGACACTGTCCTTAAGATACACAGGAAGTAGTTGCCTCTTTTCTGAGCATTGCCCTGCTTCCTTGGACATGCAAGGGTTGCTCTGCTCTCTCCGATCAAATGCAGTCTTTTTCCATGTATGTCCAAGTCCTCTGATGAGAAACTAATCTATCTGAAAAATGCAGGAAAAGAAATATATATAGAATTTCTCCTTCCCCCAAGGCAGATGAGTTTGCCCCATATGCTTTACAGTATAGCAGCACAAATGGTAGAACCCAAAAGTGATCCAGGAACTTGGAAAAGTACGCAGGAGAAGGTGTTGGACAGAGCACAGTTTAAAAGACTCAGAGTAACCTCAAAGATTACTCAGCCTCAAGGAGTCACCCTGAGAGGTGTCCCAGGTCCAGAAGAAATCACAGCTGTGCAGCTGCTCCCTGGCAGGGAGAGCTTGCAAGGAGCTCACTCAGGCTTTCCTTTTCCTGGAATGAAGTGGTTGGCTCATAGCTAAATCACAAGCAAAGTAAGAAGAGGTAAGAGTGAGACTCCTTACACCTGCAACTTCTATTTTTCCTTGGCAAATTAGTCTTGGAAGAACCACATGCTATTCATGCATTAATCACATCATCAGTGTTTGTTTCCAAGCTCACAGGCATCAATGTCACCCTGTTCCTTTGTGGGTTTTCAGATAGCAGGTTGCAACTAGAGAAGTTCTTGGCCTAGGCCTTTGCTTCCTTTGGAGCCTGAACCAAACTAACTCTGGCTTGGTGAGGAGTTGAGTGTCCCCATCATACCTGGTGGCAGCTCACCCCTGCCCCCCTGCCATGGGACTGGGCAGAGAGGGAGAAAACTCATGGGATAAAGACTAAAAGATAAAGCAAAACTGTGTGCCCAAGCAAAGCAAAACAAGGGATTCATTCCCCACTTCCCTTGAACAGGCAGGTGCTCAGCCATCCCAGGAAAGCCAGGCTCCATCACAGCTCACAGTGACTTGGGAAAACAAACACCATCACTCCAAATGTCTCCCCCTTCCTTCTCCCACCTGCTGTGTGTCACTGGGGTGACACCTTATGGTCTGGGATGTCCCTGTGGCCAGCTGGGGTCAGCTGTCCTGGATGTGTGTCCTCCCAATGCCTTGTGCCCCCTCAGGCCCATCACTGGTGAGGTGGGAGAGGAGCAGAAAAGGCCTTGGCTCTGTGCATGCCTAAACTGAATAATAACTGAAACATGCCTGTGTTATCAGCACTGTTCCAGCTCAAATCCAAAACGCAGCCCTACCAGCTGCTGGGAAGAAATTTAACTCTACCCCAGCCAGAACCAGCACCACTTGTTACAGGAATTTAAATGGAACATATGTTTGTCCATCACTACTAATTATGTATTTGTGTTTATGTTACAAATATTCAATACTCAGCCTCAGGCCACCATAGTTCTGGTTAGATTTCTTATCATCCTACTCTTAGCCTCCTCTTTCCCTCTACCCCAGCTAGTTATCCAGTTTAGTCCTGACTGTGATACTTACCATTCTCTTTTTTTCACTTCTCCCCACAAAGGAAGAAGGGAACAGCACGACCTCACCATCTTCTGATGTTATTGAGAATTTGTATCAAGCAGACCCATCTGCTGTTGTACGTTTCCAGACTGACGAACATCAATATGAACTCAATTTTAAAGGTATTCCTTTTAAAGGTTCTCATCTACAGCTGTGCAGTGCTTTGTAGAGTCTTGCAAAGTCTCCCAGCTTTTAGAAGCTATAACTTCCTTCCCTGACACCACCAGTTTCACTTACTGGAAGTGAGGTAGTGATGGCCCAGAGGAAATACCTTACAAAAGTAACCTTCCCCCCTAATTTCTTGACACTCTCCAGACTCATATCTGACCAGAAATATAAAGGTACATAGTCTTCACATAAAGTCATAGTAAACCTTAAGTAAAGTAAGTTAACTCTGAGGATGGTCAAAAATAGAAGTTAGGCATCTTTGTGCTGCTGTAGCAATGTGTGAAGAGCACAAGTGGCTTGAGGGAGGAGGCAAGATAGGCACAGGTTCAATCACAGAGTTACAGGAAGCTTATACAGCCTTTGTGCAACTATTCCTCAGCAGGCAGAATTGACACTGAATATGCAGTTTTCATTAAAGAATGACTGATGATGACAAGATGACCCCATCTTGTAGACTTACTAATGACTTTTTCTTTCCTGATCTTTTTTCCTCCTCAAGAAATGACTCAGACAAACATTACTTTTAAAACTCGAAGACAGATCTGCAGGCGACCAAAATTTGTGTCTTCTGAAGATGTGCAGAAGATAAAGACAAGGTCAGTGCTTTTTAGGTTGTTTTTTCATATTTTAGAAGTAATTTTAAGGCAGAATGGCTCCCAGTGCTGGCAGTAGCTGCACAAAGAGCACAGGTGCTGCTGGAGAAAGTCTATCCATGGGACTGAGCAACAGAAGCTGTATCACCAACCAGTTTTAGTGCATCACCTGCTGCCTGGGGTACACATTACTCCAGGTACTTCAGCCACAGCTGTTATGTTAAAAAGCAAATGCAAGAGGCCTGTGGTGGTTTAGTGGCAGCATGCAGAGCCCAGCTTGCAGACTGAGGCTGTTTCCTGCTTTCTTTGTGGTTTATTTTGTTCATTTTTAAATACAGGAATTGGCCAAATGGCCAAATCTGAGTGTTTGGAGCAGTACTAGAATTACTAACACTTCATTTTCTGTCTGTGTGCAAGCAACCAGAGGGATTCTTCTATTCCAAATCAGACCTGTCCTAGTCACTGGGATGCATCTGCACTGCCTGACTTTGGATACAAGGTATCTTTCCCCCCCCCTTCTTGTAATTCTGGTAGAATGGCACAGTTCAGAGTTAACTGAATCAACTGTAACTGTGTAGATGCTAAAAAGGGACAGGAGTCGTTTCTTGGGTGGGTGTGCTAAAGATCTAGGTGATTTCCTAAGGGCTCATGAAACAGGTGCCAAATTGCCCTGAACTTCAGCTGTATTTTAGCCTTTCATCTACATACCAAAAACTCACCAAACCAAAAACTCCAAACTCCAAACAACACCAAACACAACATTCACCAAATTCAAGACAGGAAGAGTAAGTTTGGATTGGAAATCCAGGAAAGGAAGCCTGTATATCCTCCAGTACTGTGACATACGTCACAGATCTGAGCACAGACCTTGACCTCAAGAAATGGCAGAAATAAAGATCTACAACCATAAAACAAAAACAACATTGCAGTCATGTCTTCCACAAAACAAACCCAACCCCTGTCAGCCCAAAGTCTGTGTTCTTATTTGATCTACCGAGACCAAAATAAATCTGTGGGTGTTATTTAGATTACTAGGTCCTGCAGTCCTTCTGGAAGAGCAGCACAGTTTGTGCAAGTACTACAGGACTCTAGGAAAAAAGGCTTTTTTATGTTAAAGTTGCCTTTTGTGTAGTGGTTTTGACCCTGCTTGAGAAGCAGAAGTGTAAGAGGTTTTTTCCTTGTTGACTGTGTCAAAGAATCTTGTGTGGTGCTGGCCAGGTTGTGCTGGCACAGATACCCTGGGGGCTGAGGAACACCAGTGTGTGGCTGTGTCAGTGTCATGGGTAGAGTAAAGCACTTCACTTACAAGAGAGGAGGAGTGCTATGTTGATATAAAATCACCATGTAACAAAATTTGATAGTGAAGGTGACAGTGGTTTAACAAGATTTGATGGCAAAGTACACTTGATTATTTACTGCATAGAGGACAGGGTCAGACAAAACTGTTAGAGACACCCTCCTGTTGAGTCATGACTTTCATAAAGAAAAGATTAAATAATAATGAGTGTGTGGGAATCTGGCAGGCAGCCCATTTGAAGGTTTGCCTGTAATATTTGGAGCTTAGTGAAAGCAACAAAGGAGTATGCTCTTCCCTTGGCTTAGCAGCATCCTAACTAACAAGCCCAAGTTTTTCCAAAGAATGCCAGAAAGACAGGTAGCTCTGTTCTTTTTAGGTCTCTTGAGCTGTATGTACTTAATTGCTTCCCATACTTGCTTCCCCTACAATTGCTTCCCTTACAATGCCAGGAGAGTGTTTGTGTTTTGTTTGTTTCGTCTTGTCTGAATTTCAGTCGAGTACATTTGTTGGGGTGTTTCTGGAGTCACTGGGGTGAATGTGGGTGGCTTTGGAATGCATTGCCCAGACCCATAGTATTTTTTGGTTGTACATGTGGGGATGTGTGAGCAGGAGGATCTCCTTGTTCCCCAGAGCTCAGTTTGCTTGCTGAGTTGGCACCTAAAAAAACATCTCTTAACTTGTGAGTGCCTTTCACAGGAAAGGGAAAGTGACAATGGCCATGAGACCTGTTGGCACGAAAAGTGAAAGCCTGGGCTAGATTTTAAATCTTTCTGTGGGGACCCTAAGCTTGTTTTTTTGCAGTAGGTAATATTGGGAGTGGCTGGGATTCTGCATGCTTGTGGTGACCATTGTAAGAGCTGACAGCTACAACTCGATGAACTGCCTTCTCTTCAGACATTGACAAATAATCCTGGCAAAATCTGCTGCGCTGGAAGTGATCCATTTTAAAAAGGAACCTGTGAGATAGGCAGAAATTCATCTTGGCTTAAAATGAGATGCTGTGCTTTGGTAACATTGCTTATTTTTTTGAGTATTGCCGTGTCTTAGTCTGTAAGTCATTGAGAATAGTTCTGTTGAAAGAAGTGTATAAAATGCACAATGGTTGGAAAGTTGGTGTGAATTTCTTCTGTCTTTGTTTTAACCAAGTGGAAACAGTAGTTGTTAAATGTTTTAAAGGAAAAAGAAAAAAAGAAGAATTGATTATATCCTGAAACTTCATGCTGGGTTTAAAATGGTCTCTTTAATGTACAGCTGAGGAAAGTGTGCAGTGGATGTGCACACTGTCAGTCTTTGTGTGGTTGATGTGCTGCTGAATCCTGGCCACACGCAGGCCAGGGATTGCATCCTGTGCCTGGTACAGGGCAGCAGTGTGAAGAGTGTCTGTGAATTTTATAGATGTCACTTCTGGTGGGGTCACTGCCACCAGTGCCAGCCCTGCTCCTTCCAAAACCCCAGGGAAGCAAAGCTCAGGGTGAGTCACAGAGCACTGCTCTTGTGCAGTCATCCACTGCATGGTGGGAATTGCTGCCAGAGCAGTGATTCCTTCTCTGCTCCTTGAGAACAGGGTAGCAAATGTTCACACTCAGTGGGATTTTCCTTTTCAGGCCTGAAGGAGAAAAATGCTGAAGTTGTGTAGTTATACTGTATCAGCCTTCAACACCACCTTCAATGTGGTGCTGTGACCTTTTATTAGCACTGGAAGCATCCTTGGGGAAATAAGGACAAACACACAAAGTTTTCATGGAAAGGAGAACAGCTTTGTTGTCTGGAGGCTGTCATATGATAAAATAATGGAAGCACCTTTCTTACAAGATTAGGCCTTGTGTAACAGGGCTGACCCTCTGTTTTACCTGGAAAGGTCACAGTTCCCCAGGAAGAGATCCTAGAGGCACAGAATGTGCTGAGCTGGAAGGGACCCATTGGGATCATTGTGTCCAACACCAGGCCCTGCACAGACACCCCAGGAATCTCACCATGGGCCTGAGAGATGCAGCAGAGCAAAACCACATTGAGAATTATTCATGTATAAATAAATTTGCAGAGGACACCAAGCAGTGACACACCTGAAGGACAGGGCCATCCAAAGGGATGTGCACAAAATCAAGAAAGGGCCCATGGGAATCTGTAACCCTGGTTCCATGCCTGAGGTGTTTTGGTTTTCTGAAATCCTTTTCCCAAGGAATTTTCTGTAAACCAAAACACCTCAGGCATGGAACCAGGGCTACAGGAATCCCATGAGGTTCAACAAGTACCACTGCAGCAGCTGGGCCAGGATAACTCCTGGGGTCAATCCAGGCTGGAGATAAGCAGATGGAGCTGATGCCTTGGGAAGGCTGGCCTGGAACAGAGACTAGACAGAGCTAAGAGAATAAAGCAGGTATTTATCAAAAGGCCTTTAAGATACACCTTGGGCAGTACTAGAGCCTGGCCAGGGCTACACCCAAGGTGGACCCAAGATGGTCACAGAATGGCTGACTGGTCACGAGGTCTTACACTTTTATAAGTTTTGGTCTATTTGCATATTGGGGTTTAATTGTTCAATTACAGCTTCAGATTATGAAGTCCCATCCTTGCTGTTTTTCTCTTCAATCCCCTGTTGTTTGTGCTTTTGGGCCTGAAAACTTGTAACCATTGTCCTTGGTCTCAAGCTGGAAAAGGATTTGTTTTGTCTGCCTACTCTGTGAAGAGAGCTGACTGACAATTAACATGAGGCTCAGAACTGCACACCAAGGCAGCACAGAATATGAAAAACATGAAAGCTAAAACTTAAGGCATCAGAGCAACCCTGGGAGGACTTAGGGGTGCTGGTGGTGAGAGCTGGACATGCCCTGCCTCTGAACCCCCCTTGTGCTGAGCTGATTATTTACAAGGGCCTGGAGTGACAGGCTTCAAACTGACAGAGGGGAGGGTTAGGTTGGATATTGGGAAGAAATTCTTCCCTGTGAGGGTGGAGAGGCCCTGGCACAGGTTGCCCAGAGCAGCTGAGGCTGCCCCACCCCTGGAAGTGTCCAAGGCCAGGTTGGATGGGGCCTGGAGCAACCTGGGCTAGTGGAAGGTGTCCCTTCCCATGGCAGGGGGTGGCACTGGATGGGCTTTAAGGTCTCTTCCAACCCAAACCATTATGTGATTCTAAATAAAAGATGTACTGAAATACAGTGACATGATTTTCATCACCTGATGGGGAGCAGCTTGGGCTGTGCTGCCACAGACTGTGCAGACAATGAGTACTTGCACATCCTGACTGTTTTACGTGTTGTGCTGTAAAGCTTTGGAAAATGCTCCTGTACTGAGACATTGGAAATTTCACTCAACTTTTTAAAGGCTTTTAAATAAATTCAAAGAAATAGTTCTTTCTTGTGCAGCTGACTTTATTCTTAATCTTTAGAATGCTTCTCTATAAGTGATCTCCTCATTAGTAAATATTTAAATGTAGTTGTGAAACATGAGTTGTATCCTATTTTATTTTCTCTGTAAGCTCAGCCTTCTAAAACGGGGAGTTTTTACCTGGTAGGGTAAGATACTAGTTTCCTTGTTACCTTTTAGGATGGCCACAGCTTTCCTGCTTAAAACACTTTGGAACCTGGGATGTTGGGATCTCACTTTGTCATCTTGAGTCCCCACTTGGCTTAAGTTGTGGTAAAGTGGAAAGTATTGCCAGGTGACTTCAGCCTGCCAGCATCACACTTCTGCAGTTTATGGAGATAAATGTTGATTCTAGAAGATTAAAGACACGAGTTACTTTGGAGAAAAGATGGAAAATTGATGCATGATAGAAGCAAGCAGAAGAGCTCAATGTTTTAATTATGTTTTGCATTAAATTCTCTTGGGGGAAAATGAGCATTTCTTAATGGATTTTTAAACACAAAATGTATGGATAAATAAATAAAAGGATAATGGCTAAATAGACTTTGTTTCTGTTGGGAAAGGAAATGTGTTTGTTTAAGCAGGTATTTGGTGTCACATTTGTTTAGAAATGTAGGGGGTTGTTCTCAAGTCCATATTTAAGCGAAGCTTTCTACGTTGACTTTGAAAAGGTAAGGCACTACAATGCCAGGAGAGTGTTTGTGTTTTGTTTGTTCCATCTTTAATAGCTGAAGCTCTCATAAATAAATGTCTAGTTACAAGTGATGCTGTTACCTAAGATCTTTTGTTCTTAATCAGCTTTAGATATAAAACTGACACTATCTGGAATAATCTGTCACATTTTCGTTTAGCAATTTCTGTTCCATTGAGATTTAAAGTTGCAAGTGTCAACTCTTGGAGATTGTAAACCTTTCAGCATCCTTCCTGAAGAGAGGTGAGGTGTCCTTGCAAAGCAGGAGTGACACTGATTTACTTGGTGTTTGGTTTTTCACATAGTCATGATCTGAAGCATTTAATTAGCCTTTATAAGCCTAGTTTGGGGACCCTTCTGAAAGTGTGGATCTGCTGGAATTAGGCTTCTAATGTGTGTTCCAAGCTCACTGCAGCCTTATGCCTTCTTTTGCTTTGGTTTGTATTTTCTAGGCAGTGGTGATCAACAACACGAGCTCTGAATACAATGGAATAAAGCAGCGGTTTCATCAGACTATGAAAAATCACAACATCCTTAAAATACAGAGGATTCAGAATCCATCCCTCTGGAAGGTGTTTCAGTGGTTAGTACTTGTTTCCCTATCCTCATGGGGAGACAGTCTCCAAGAACAGGTTGTCCTGTATGTGCTTTCTAGGAAAGAAAGGAGGTTGCCACCTGTGCCTTAACATGACTGGTATTTCATTATTAACAGTTTCAGGAGTCTTGAGGCCCTCCACAGAATGCCATGCTCTCTGGGGAGGCTCCCTTTGCATGGCTCCTTGGAAGAGGGGGAGAGGAGCATGGAGAGAAAGATATGCAGGGTGCAAAAGTGGGATGAGAATACCCACAGGGATGTGGAACAGTGATTGTCTCAGGGATGGAGCAATAAGTGCCTGCTGCACACGTGCTCTGTTACAAACCTTAATCCATTAGAGTATATGAAGTGCTAAAAAGAGTAAAGGCTGCTTGGGCCTTTTTGTTCCAGCCAGATTTATTTAAGGTGGTTTTGCTGAACAAACCCAGTATTCACTGAGAAAGAATCTCTGTGTTTTAACTTGATGATCTCTGAGTTCCAAAGTTCCTTTCTGGTTTTCAGCATCTGCATCAGTGATACTGAACTCCAGGTACTTTGGCCAAGCTGGATACAGCAGATTAGAGCTGGGGCTCAACCATGTTCAAGTTAGTTTGATGTAAGATTAAGCTGTTGCTTAAAACAGTTGTCTAGTTTAAAACAAGAGTAAGTATTCAAGGAATGGAATGGCAATGGAGTAGAAAAATACTGCTCAAATAAGTGCTTTCACCTGCAAAATGATTGAACCCAGTAAGTTGTCAGCTACTGATTTCATAAAACCTTTTCATCTAGCAAAACATGTTTCACTTCAAAACATGTAATAGTGCATAATTTTCATCCTCCTCCAATGAGGTATTTAAGCTAAGCAGGCAGAGTTTAACATTGCCAAGTCCAGAGGATGATGGAGTAATTTGGGTTGGAAGAGACCTTAAAGCTCATCCAATCTGCCATGGACAGGGACAACTTCCACTATCCCAGGTTGCTCCAAGCCCTGTCCAACCTGGCCTGGAATACTTTCAGGGATGGGGCAGCCACAGCTTCTCTGGGCACCCTGTGCCAGGCCCTCACCACCCTCACAGTAAGTTCTCAATGAACAAGTTTCAGTCTGTTGCTCTTAACTTTTTATTTACTAATTTAAAAATTGAAAGGATTCTCCCCTCCCCCTGGCTTTGGTTAATTTGTAGCTGATGACTTTCTGAAGAATATCACTGTCTTGCCCACTTCAGCAGCTTCTGAAAACCTGAGGGGTGTCTGCATGCTGTGGAATAATGATGGGAAACACGAATTAAGCCTTTTGTTGTGATTTCCCTTTTGACCCTGTCCATTGCTCAGTCTGAGTCTGGCCTCAACCAGTGAGGTGAGCAGTGGGCAAAGCAGGCTGTGTTTGTGTCCTGGCCCCATCTCCTCAGCAGCACTGACCTCTCTCAGGGGCAGGAGCTGGGGCTGTGGTGCAGAGCACAGGCTGCCTCCAGCCTTGAGCCACTGTGGAAGCACAGAGCCTCTGGTTAGTGCTGCCTCCACTCCATTGAGAGCTTGGCTGGGAAGGGACAAGAGACCTTAATGCACAACCAGGAGGGCCCTACAGAAGAGCAAAAGGTTGGTACAGTGGCAGCTGGAATAGTGTCAAGTGCCTGAATTCCCTGAGTAAAGCCAGAATTATCTAGAATTGCTGAGCAGTGGTGTCAGTACAGTGCTCATCTGCTCCTTGCTCATCATGCTGCTGGTGTGTCTAGTCTTCCCAGAGGAGACAGCAGGCTGGAAACCTCATCCAGCTGACATTTACATGGATGTTACATAGTTGTTTGAATTGTTTAAAAAACATCTTTTTCCCTTTTTCTTCCATGGCTCACAGTCTCCTCCCCTTCATTTTTGTCAGGCAAAAAGAGAAGATGAAAAGGGAAAATGGAGGAAAGGAAGTCCAGGAAAAACTGCTGTTCCACGGAACTGACCTCTTCTCCATGAAAACAATCTGCACTCAGAACTTTGACTGGAGAATTTGTGGAAGCCATGGAACTAACTATGGGAAGGGTATGTAGAAAGTGAGATGTCTGCTGAGACTCCCCTGATAGTGGAGCAAAGTTCTGAGCTCTTGAACTACAGATGGTGAAAAAAAAGAATTGCTATTGTGATCCTTCTGAAGAGGGCCAGGATTTGTTTTGGGTTGGGGGTAAGCCTTCTCACAAGATGTCAGTAGCATTAGGGTTTGCTGCAGGTGGCATTTTCTCATGTCTGAGGTCATAATTTGAATTTACAAGAGAAATTAGTTTGTATGGCAGGGAGCAGAGGGGTGTGCACGCCCTCAATGCGATCATGAAGATCCTCATGTTTTCTTGTCTGTCCCTCTCATTGTATAAGACAAAGCCTGTAGTGTGCTTATTGCTATAGCTTTTAAAAAATTACTCCTAAAATAGCTAATACTGAATGGAAATTACATAGTGCAGTTCCCTCTCTTGCAAAAATTTCGGTGGCGTTCTGTGAACTGAGTAAGAGAAGTCCTGAAAGTTGAGTCAGATACCTCCTGGAAACGCAGGGGATGCTCAGATTTTGCTGCCACTGTATAGATTCTCCTCACAACCAGGTTTTCATCTTGTTTTCTAGGAAGTTACTTTGCCAGAGATGCTTGCTATGCCCATGCCTACTGTCAGGGGACATCACAGGGATACTTGATGTTCGTGGCTCGTGTGCTGGTTGGAGACTACGTGAAAGGCAACGCCGCCTATGTCCGTCCCCCAGAGAAGAGTGCTGACAAGCTGTGTCTGTATGACAGCTGTGTGGATGATGAGTTCAATCCTTCTCTTTTTGTTGTCTTTGACAAACACCAGATTTACCCAGAGTACCTGATAGAGTATGAAAAGGAAAGAATAAGAGAGCAGAAAGATGCAGGAATAAGAGTGTATGGAGAGCAGGTAATAGAACAGCAGAAAGAGGCAGGAGTAAGAGCTTCTGGAGAGGAGGCAGGAATAAGAATGCACAAAGAGGAGAAAAGAAAATGTGTTATATCTTAGAGGAACGTGGCAATTTGCATCCCTCATCTTGTTTTTCGTATTGCAGTTGTTCTCCTACTTGGTGACTTCTTTCTTTTTACTACAGTTTTCGGAATGTTAATCCAAACAGCTTTTGCATTGAGGAGGGCTGGCAAAGCAGATGTTACATTTGTTGTGACTGCCTTATCTTCTCTTCCTCACTTAAATGAAGCATAGATATTTTGATAACCATAGCAGGAAAATCAGAATTGTGGGATGAAAAATTGAGTGTTATGACTGCTGTGGGCAAATAATTGTAAATGCATCGTTTAAAAAAAAAAATAGAGAGGATTTCTATTCGCAAACAGTTAAAAGAAAAATTACAGTACCATAGTTTTTAAGGAAGCTTTCAGGTTTTTAGTAGCCAGAGATTCTTTTCAGAGCAGAATGCATCTGTTCTTGATCATCTCATCTATCATTGTTATAAACAATTCAGTGTAGGTAATAATGACTTGAGTTTGTTTTCAAAGCACTGCTTGTTAATGCTGGTACATGTTTCGAGTTAAAACGGTAACCAAAAAAAGAACAAGTGTATTTTAAATCCATGTTGTTAGTGTCTCGAGAATTTTCATCTGTACAATGGCAGATGGATCAGAAAGCTGTTGGATCAGATTCTTTGTGGAAATTTGCAGTGACTTGCTGTAACCTATACAGAAGCAGAGTTCAACTGAAACTGTGAAAGCCACCACATGCGAGTTAGCAGACACCAAAATTTGGTGGTTTGGCTGCAACTAATGGCCATAAAGGACACAAAGGCTGTGTCCCAACAAATCAGGCTTTCCAGTGGATGTGGCCATGTAGCACCACAGGACAGGAGAAACTTCTTAAAGAGCATAGGGACGGTCTGTCCTGTTGGTGCATTAATTTTCGTTTTTCAGATGTAGAACGGGATTGAAGAGACCAGTGATGTTCTCCTCAGGCCAGGGGTGGAACTGTCCTAAGGCACCATCACATGTTCTGCTGCCCACTTGTGTGGGGCAGGGTGCTGACAAGTGAGGGGCCTCTTTGTGTTTCGTGGGTGATCCTGGGTCAGAAACCTGTGCAGTTTCTACTGGATGTTGTTACCAGGGAGTCTGTAAGTGGAGCAGGCTGAAGGCCCTCTGTACAAAATGCCAAATTCAGGCAGTTTAGCTGTTCAGAGGGAAACTGGGATGAGGACAGAGGAACAGTAATTTTTACCTTCAGATAAGCTTTACAAAAGCACCAATAGCCTCTAAGATTTTTGCATCTGTGACACAAATCTATCAACCACTCAAAGATAGCAAGTTCTTGCCAAGAGGAACGGAAAAGACAGATTGAGAAAATCTTACTAAAATGACTTAGAACTAAATGAAAACATGCGGGGAAGATTTTAACACTTTTTAAGATCTCTCTTTCTCTTGTTTGCCTGTAGAGTTCCTGAGTTACTGAGCTTGCTGTATTTGCAAATAAAACTTGTTTTCAGGCACTTTCAGCGTGCAGTTTGTCTTTACATAAGCATGGCAAGACTAAACATGCTGAGTGAACCAGCGCCTGCCTGCATTCCCTGTCTTCCTTCAGTGTTTCTAAACCAGGGAACTGCACATGTGGACTGCCATGGTAGGGCAGGTGCTTAGCTAATTGCTAAGGAGAGATTAGCATGATTCAGGGAGAATATTTCTGTAAATTAATTTCCTAACTAGGAAATGTTTAATATTAAAGTATTGAACAGCTGCTCTGAGCAGTTCATGAAGTCCTAAGAAAAGGTGAAAGAATCAAGTAAGGTAGAGGCAGAACTGCTGGTTTTAAATCTCAAAATAGTGAGATATTGAGATGTTCTAAGGATGTCCTTTTTTAGAGTGCAGATGAGTAACTTAAAGAATCTGAATTGGGCCCCTCATGCCTGCAAGGCACAAGGCAGGCCTGGGTGGGAGGGTGCCAGTGGGATGCTGACAGCTTAGGATCAGTCCACATCACCACACACACAGTAAGGACACAGCAATAGAGGAACTGCAGAGCTGCTCCATGGTCCCACCCACCCCAGGGCAGGGATGCAGCTCTCTGGTGCACAAGGCTCTGGCTTTTCCATCAGAGGAGGGGACCAGGGGTGAGAGCTGCAGCCTGGATCACTCAGCTGAAGGGGGAGGAAAGCTGGAAAATGCATATGCTGAATGCAGGAGGGGATGGAAAAGAAACAACAGTTCTCCCACCTTGTGGCACCTCTTCCTAACTGGCCTAAGGAAAGCCCCAGGGAGGCTGTGCCAGGCTCGGGCTGTGACCCTGTGTGAGCACAGAGACTGCTGCTCCCCTCTGCTGGATGCTTCTGGCCACTGTGATGGAAACAAAGTGGGTGCACACTGTTACACATCGATGAAATTAGGCTGAATAACACATTTAAAAAGCTTCACACATGGAAAGAAGTAATGCACTTGCTTGCTTAACAAAGATCATCTTTGGATTTATTAAGGCAAAGCAGACAAAATTCTCAGTCATCTTCTATTGAAAGTAGAGCTGTCATTCATGACATTGATTACACTGATTACACTCTGCATAGCCAGCCAGAGCTTTCTCAGGCTTTTGTTCCCTTACACAATTCATTACATTCCTCCAGTAAAAAGTTACCTGTCTAAAGTCACTGCTTGAAGTGCACTTATTAAAAATAACAGTAATAATGCAGTGTAACTTGTCCCAGGTGAGTCACTCCCCACCATGGCTGAACACACAAGCAGTGATGAAGCTGAAGAACAGCTCACTCATAAATCAGAAGACCTGAAGGCAAGGAATGCAATCCCTTATGTGGTTTCATTATTATTGCTTTAAAAATAAGGTGCTTCTGCCTTGGGAGGATTGGTAAAATGTCAGCAAAGCACTTTCACTTCTTGTTCCACATGCAGGAATTCCAGGGGCACTGCAGGGCCAGCTATGGAAGTGCTTTCTTAGGTCAAAAGGAAAGTGTAGGACAAGGCTGCTGTGGGACATGGGGAAGAGCCAGAGCTGGACAGGAAGGAGGGGCAGGCCTGTGGGGCCAGGACAGCTTGCAGATGTGGAAGCAAAGGCAGAGCTTGGGCAGACTGGGATTTCTATAAGAGAAGAGGAGGCATGAGTCCAGTTTTGGTCTGAAATATGATCTTCCTCGTCATGAGGGATTTCTGGAATACACTGCAAGACAATGCATTAGCTGTGGGATGCTGCAGGAATCCAGAGGCACCACAGCTCCCTCGAGGCCCGTGGCTCACATTGTGCCTGACTTGCAGCACTGAGGTTTATCCCACATGTGCTGGGACAGAGCTGTGTCCATCCCCTGAGCCCTGTTTCCATGGCAGAGAGACCTCCTGATCTTCACCTCTCTCTAGCGAGTGCTTTAATCCTGGTTTAAACCCCACTTGGCCAACATCCAGGAACTCTGGAGTGAGATGGTAGTAAGGCCTGACTATCCAAAAGCTCAGGGAGGCATAAGGAGTCCAACATACCCTTCAGAGATGGTACTGTTCAACTGAAATCCAGGCTTTTCCCTTTTTTCTGAAAGATTTCAAAGTGCTGAGGGAGCACCAATGTCAGAATAGTCATTATTCCTGGCTGGTTCTGGTCTGGTTTCATTCACCCAGTAATGCCAAAAAGCTCTGCTGTGCTATATTGAAAGGAAAAATTTAACATTTTATGAGAGGGAGTTTAAAAATGGAAAGAGATCCTGAATGCAGACAGATCTGTGACTCCTGCCTGAATGGGCTGGAAGCTTGATATGAATTCAGTTCATGCCTGTATTGGCTCTGGCCCCACACCTTCCTATTAGCTTTATTTAAAAGCTCCCTTTGAATTAGCTGAGCAGTTTACTTCACACGTAGGCCAAGTAACAAACTGGACCAAAGAAGAACTGAAATCCAGGCACTGTAACTGCACTGTGCATAATCAGGGTCAGAGAGAACCTTCAGGAAAACATACCAGAGCAGCAGTGCCTTTGGGATGCTCCAGAAAGCTGTGCATTATCAGCCAGTTTTCTTCTTTCCTTGTGGAATCGTCTAAGACACAACCTCCAGAAATGCAACAGCTCTGTCTTTTTTTTTAAGGAAATTATTGTCAGATCTTTTAACCCTGGGTACCTCCCCCAAGTTCCTGCACAGCACCCCTGCACTCCCTGCACCCAGACTTTGTGGAAAGCTCCTGGCTCTTGCAGCTGCAGCTGGAGGAAAGCCCTATGCCATGGAATGCACAGCTGCTGCCTTCCTGATCAGTCGCTCAGTCATTGGGGACTTTGGTCTCATCATGTCACGTTCATGCAGGAGACACCTGTGAAAGGAGGAGGAGGGTGAGGAGCAGGTGATAAACATGGACCTTTCTGCCAAACAGGCTGTGCTGAGGCAAGCCCACGTGGCAGAGCACACCTCTGACTTGCCAGCACAGCAGGTGTCAGCAGTGGCACTGACTGGAGCTGCAGCAGTTCACAGAAGCTTAGCAGTGCACAACACACATGGTCAACAGGCCATATTTGAACACAGAACCATCTGAAAATCAACTATCCTTGAACATACACACATCATCCCTCCAGGCTCCAAGAGTCCACTTTGGGAACTGGAAGTTATTGTACTTTTTATCCTGGTTAAATGTTGCTACATTTAACACAAATGCTTTCACGTAATTTTAGCCTTAAATTTATTGGTTTGAATATATTTATCACTTCTTACTTTTTGAGTATATTCATTACCTCTCACATTTAGCAACAATGCTACTTCCACAAATATTTATCACGGGAAATACTCACCTTGCAAGGTTCTGTTTGGCCTTTGATTTAGAATTTAAAGCAGCATGAATCAATAGCAGGCTGAAAACATCTCTCTGAAAAAAAAAAAAAACCAGCAAAATACAAACGAATAAGTAATTTATAATGTATTGCTGGTTACAATGTCTTGGTTACCAAACTATTAAATTCACAGGAAGGAAACATATCAACATTAAAAATTAATAGCTAACCCTACTAGTAAGTGTTTGCAAACAGGATTCAGTCACAAGCACAGTTCAGCTTTTCACCAAGACTGAAGTGCTGTTGATGAGGTAAGCACTTAATGGTGGCTACTGAAAGGGGATTAAGTCACATCAAAAAGTCTTTTCTGCATCTCCTTTACCTGAGCATCGCTGCCTCCCACTTGGACTAGTTCATAACGGACTGGGTAGAGCAGGTCTACAGCTTTGTCACAATTCCCATTTTCAAACTCTACAAGAGCCTGGCACAGTGGCAGCCCCAAACTAGGAGCCAGGGAAAGCTGGTGGTCTTCACGAGGTGCTCTGTAGAATGAAAATGTGGTTAAATTCCATAAGCCAAAGCATAAATAGCCATATTTCAATGCCAGTCTGCCACTGCCTGCAGAGAGGTTTTTATTTTTTTTACTGTACAAAGCCTGATGTTTCAGGCACTTGACTTAGGTCATATCTTTTAGTGTGGTTATGCTACTTTCGCCTTCTTGTTACTCATCCAGCAATCAGCTTTTATCCTCCTGAATATACCCACAAAAGGCACAAGCCCAACTCTCTCCTACCTCTGCAATAACCAGTTTGGGCTAGGACAGTAAGAAAACTGCAGTTTCCCTTCTGCTGAGCCCACCAGAACATCCTACTGCTAGTCCTTTGTCTCACAGTCCTTGCACACAGCTCCCAGTCATGACCTTGCAAGCCAGCTCCTTCTCAAGTCCTGCTCCTTTCACTGGGCCAGCCTTCATTTTCCAGCAGGCAACACTGCCCTATGTGTTTATCATTCCTTAAACAAACTGTGGCAATCCTAGAAAGATAAAAGTGCACAACAGATGTTCGTTTGAAGCAGCTTGAGACAGCCAGTGGTGGAAATGATGGAACAATTCCTCATTGACACGTTTTGTCCAGCATTTCCATGGAAAGGAGCCGGTGACACCAACCACCAGAGAGCGCCGTGGGACACCCCACAAATTCCCAGCAACTTTCCAGGGCTGGAAAAATGGTTGAAAAATACCAGTGCAATGTCAGCTGGGACTGATGTGCGTGCCCAGGTTGTGTCACTGCTTTCTTAACACGTACAAAACGCCTCGGGGGTATCATTTATATATTACATGTCTGTGATAGACACAAATTAATCCAATAATACACCCCCTTCAGCTCACAGCCTGCTTTCTCAAATAATGGAATTAAGCTTTATGCTATTTCAAACCACAGCTAAGAATGTACAAATGTATTATTAAGGCTGAAAGTGGGTGAAAGGAAGCACTGGGTGAATGAATAATTAGCATGTATGAACACATGTTCATTAAAGCCTCTGTGATGGGCAGTTCTCTAGACTGCATATATACTGACATACTTATATAAAAAATAGAATAAATAACAAAAGACATTTGCCATTTTCTACTTTAGTTAAACGACACATATTTAGGTTTGCTTTTAAAGTTTTTTTTGTTAAATATTCTTAAAAATTACATTATTCCTCAAAACTAAAATAGTCAGGAACAAACAGTAACAATTTCAGTAGAGAAGAATTCTTTTTAAAGGCAAAGGAAGCAACAGATGCTTAAACAGAGGGAAAAAAGGGTGCAGTAGGGGGAAGAAATTGAATTTAGCATCTATAATCAACCCTTCAAAAAAAACCCCAAGGCAATTCCCAGTCATTTAATACATAAGGGAACACAAACCCCTTATTGTTTGGATGTAGTACTTAAATATTTAACTTTTTCAAATAACTTAATTTGAAAGCAAAATATTCTAGATTATTACTTTAGTAGTACTTGAAACCTAATTTCCTGCAGATAGACTTAACAACACATCAAAGAGCAGCCATCAGAATATCACTACCAACTAATGTTCTGTTATTAACCTTTTAAATCAGAGCAAAGATCCACCACAGACAGCTGACCTATCTTGTAGAATGTTCTTATTAATATACTTTACACCTTGTCTGTAACACAGCTTAGTGTGACCCCACTTAAAGGAAACAGAGCAACTGCTCAGGTGGTGTCCATGACCTCAACCACAAAAGATTTCTGCTCAACAAGAGGAGAAACCCCTCTAGACATTAACTCGAAAAACAAATATTGAAATGGATCTCCTAACTGGATGTTGCCCTGCTTAAACCAGTGTGTCCCAGTGACATGCTGAGGCAGGGAGGGGAGTGTTGGAGCTTCAGCAAGCCAGAGACATCACTGCTATTCACTGAACCCAATGCAGGAATTCCTTTGCTTACCTGGCAAGTTCCTGCAGAGTTGTTAAAAGCTCCTCAGTAGCTTTGTGGTCTTTGGCTCCAAGGAAAGACATCAAGAAGTGCACATCATTGAACAGAAGAATGTGATCCTTGGTGTGCTTCT
Source organism: Trochalopteron elliotii (assembly GCA_024734555.1). Classification (NCBI taxonomy): domain Eukaryota; kingdom Metazoa; phylum Chordata; class Aves; order Passeriformes; family Leiothrichidae; genus Trochalopteron; species Trochalopteron elliotii. The sequence continues at coordinate 711,898 of JANPWX010000069.1, read as the reverse complement.
TTGTAACCCCAAGCAGATCATTCCACCTGTCCCCAAGCTTTACACCTAGGGGTAAAAACTACTTCTGTCAGTAACATTGCCACATGCAAAAGTATGACTTTGCAATGTACTTTCAGTCACTCAGCATAAAAAGCATTCCTGCTGAACTCAAGTTTCCTGATGTGGCAAACATTTCCTGATGTGGCAAAATTTATGCAGCAATAATGCTCACTGCAGCCTGCTTTATCTGGGCCAAGAGTTTCTTAACTGTCAGGAGTTCAAAGGCATTATTATAGTCTGCATTGTGTGAGCTTCTGGCTTTATTATGATATTGCTCATAATGTCTTGGAGGTGCTGCTCACCACCTACAGAGCCATCTGTAGGAATCACAAGACAGAATGACAAGATGGATTTAATAAAAACCCTAATACATCATTAGTGTTTTAGCAGAACAGTGTGAAATACTGTCTGCCCATCATGTCCCTGCCATGAACCCCAGTGTACAACCACTGACTTAAAAAGGGGGAATGCCACTGAGTTAGGAGAGTACAAAAAACCAGCAGCTCTTATGCCCATACTAACTATTTTAATCAGGATCAAAACAGAAGAAAAAGGGTCTAACTGGAAATTTACACCTTGAAGTGCTATGGGATTTTAGAGGCTCATGGATTTGTTTGCTCAACCTCAGACCTCCAGGGACAATAGAAGTGAATTTGTCAAGAAGAAATATGTGACTTATGCTAGCTGGAGCTGACTGCTGTGCCACACTGGCATGGAAAATGGAAGCTCTTGGGGAGAATAAAGCTTATGGACATTATCAGGAACTTTACACTGATGCTTTTCTCATGTTTCTTCTGAAATACTGATCGAGCTTGCTGTGTAATTATACTGAAATACTTCCCCAACATCAACAGCAGGGGAGGGGAAAAAGAAAATTGCAGTTAAAAAAAAAACATGGCCAGAGGATATCCTACCTTCCAAGTGAAGCCTGTACAGCATTGAACTGTTATCAACTACATCCAGGATGTTTCCACTTGCCAGGCACGGGGGAGCAATCTGTAATCACAAGTATATCCAGGCTGGCCAAGTGATGTGCTAGTGGAAACTTCTTCAGATTATCAAACTTATTTTCACAGTACTAAATTAATTTTATCCTCCTGTTAATTCAAAATTACTTGTTTTGTAAGAGTCCTAATTGCATCTTTCTTGAGTCCAGGAATTTGCAATGACAGAAACTTAAATGGCTTTACATGTGTTGTTTTTCTCAGTAAATATGGAGAGCCACCATGGTATTTTATTTTTTCCAAAATTGTGCCATAAATATTACTTCCCTTGATCAATCTTAATATATAGAAATTTGCCAGCAGCTTTCTTAATGCTTCAGTATTTTTACAATCCTTACTAAGATGTGCCATGTTATCTAATTTGATACTGCTTATTTACAAAGGTAAATAAGGTTGTTTTGAAATCCAAACAGTTGACTTCATACCTAACATATAAAACCAGTTCTTTGTAAAGGTGACTTGACTTTATAGGAAAATCAATTTAACTTTATAGGAAAATTAATTTACATCCTTTAAAAGGTATAAGAAACATAGACAGAATGGCAATCAGTACCACTGTAGCTCTTTCAAGCACTCAAACTATGTAGCACTCAAGTCCTTGGGGCATTTTCCCCAGAACTGCTGAGAAGTTGTTTCCCTACAAGACTGTAATAACAGATGTAAGCAATATTTATACCAGATCACACACTGTGATAGGTTTCAATCCCACACAGAAGGAAGAAAGCAGACATCATGATCTTGCATCATCTCAGTAAAGAAAAAAAGGCCCCTACTCACATGCTGGTCATAAATTGTCAAAGCAGCTTCATATTCCCCCTGGAAAAGCAAAGGAGGACCATGTGGTTAACTGCAGACACAGCAACCAGCAGTGACTGGCAGCAACCAGAGACAAACACCTGAACAGACTTCAGAACAGCTCTTCACGACTGCCTGAGCAAAACAAACCAAGTCAAAGAAACCTCCAAGCATTCAGAGCAGAAAAACCTGGATTTAACAGGCAAAATGATCAGTATGTTGAGGTTTCATCTAAGAATAAGTACCAATACTGGCACAAGTTAAGCAAGAACAAACATGAGGTATTTGCTTCTCATTCTAATATTCCTTTCAGGGATTTTTTGCAAAAATCACTGCATCCCATGGTGTATGCAAAGAGAGGGGAAACAACCAATTTTAAGGTTATGTAGATAGGAAGTGGCAAAATAAATAAACTGTTGGACTCCTGTTGAGAATTATGTTCCTTCTATGTCACTCTGCTTTCTGTCCAAAGGCTGCTGCCTTCTCAAGGATGCCACAATTATCTCCCTATTAACTGGACCCCACAAGTGCTAAGCATTAAATTCAAGGAAATTCTGACAGGCTGGGTAAAATTTCAACCATTTTTAAAGGCTTTCAATAGTAAGAATTAGTAATAATAATTAACAGCATTGGTAACCCAATTTAGAGTTTATGGCCTCTTTTTTTATAGTCAGCAAATTTTGGGGCCAGAAAATGAGTACTGAATTTGGTAAGAATTTCATTAATTTTTGTCTCAAAATTAGAGATCTAAGTCATCTTGCTATCGAATAACTGTGCTAAATGTAATTAATGAAACTATTGGATCTTCAAACATGCAATAATCTCACAGCAATATTTCAACATTCTTAGAAAGATACTGAAACTTTTGACCAATGCAATTAAAATTCTCAAAATAGCAGTAATTAAGGACTATGCCACTTTGTAAATGTAGCATTCTGCTATTTTATAAAAACATCCCTTTCAACAGCTGATCTCTCCTTCCCCCCCAGTAAATGCTAGTTCCACCTTTTAAAGAGCTTTAGATAACCTATCTGGACCATAAAGCACATGTATGAAGATATCTCATACCTTTTCAATGTAGTATAAGGCCCAGTGCCAGTAATTATGGCAAGCAAGCATATCACTGCTCTGGAGGAAAAAAAAAAAAAGAAATTATTTACAAAATAACTTCCCTTTTCAAGTTATCTAATCAGATTTCTGTTTCTTCCTTTGGCAAAACTGAGTACTTCAGGAGACACAAAAGAGAAAAGAAATTTAAATAAGGGGCCAGGACCCTTTCTCATTTAGCACACTTGTCCTTGCAGCTATTGGGGCGACACCTCAAACCCAAGATTTCTCCCACATCATTTTCCAGGCAAGAGCTCCACCTGGATGCCTCAGAACTCACCTTTCTTCAGCACCCTTTAAAAAAAATTAATCCACATCTCTAAGAAGAGTAAGATTTGTCTCATCTAAAATGTAGGCAACTTGTCTGAAGTAACCTTCAGAATAGTGGAGAGAGGAGGATAGTGGAGGCCTTATGAGGGCCATTCATCCCAGCCATCTAGAACCTACCTCAGACAAAGAAGAACCTTTTTAACCACTTTTTAAACAAGTTTTACTACAGGCTACAGAAGCTGCAAGAGATGCCAAACACACTGGCAGCTCATCAGGTGAGATGAATTTTTGCTGGACTGCACCAATTTCAGTGTCTTTTCCAGCTGGCACCAGAACTTCAGATCCTCTTCCCTAGCCTGCAGTTCAAGGTAATTGCAGTTCATTTTTGTGAAAGCATTAAAAATAGACAAATGTAGTTCCATAATCCTTTGGTGAAAATTAAAATACCAGAAAGGTTCACCCCTTTCCTCCCACTCTCTCCTCGTTCTGTAGTTAAACTTAATGGTGTCACAAGTGGAAAAATCATCTTTATTGTCATACTGACAACTGTAACAACCACTTTCAGGAAGCACAAAGGTAAAGGTTCCCAATAAATGTCAGGGCCTTACAGTGCTAAGATAAACATTGTGGTGATCTTTGCTTGTTTAATATTAAATCACAAACCAAACCTGAGCAACAGAGGCAGTTATGTGCTTGGCATGAACACTGATAATATCAAGTTGAATATCCTACTGCCATTCCAAATGTCATACAAACAAGATCATGGAATTACCTGACTAAATAAAGCAAAACCTTTTCCCTGTGGCTAAATTTGAGACCTGAAAAAGATTAAACTGCTAGAGGGAAGTGGGCTTGCACTTGATTTTATTTGGATGAAGAGTGTGAATCACAGAGACATGCAACTATTTTAAGAAGGAAGAGTTAAAAAAAAATCGATCCAAAAGTCACTGACTGGGGTTTTAAAGGTATCACCCAAACTGTCAATCCCCTACATCACTGTTTCATTAAAACTAACACATTAAAAGACAAAATGCTTTCTGGGAAGTGACAGGTGTGAACTTCAAGCAAGAGTTTTCTGTCTGCACTTCCCAGCCCAGTATCTGAATGCTTAACTTAAAAAATAAAACAAGCACAAAAACAGCCTCTCACTGTCCAGTCCTGCTCCTTGGGTGAGGTGCAATAGTCAGCTCAGATGACTCTAAAATAGAGTCTTGTGGGTTCTAGCAAAGGCAAACCTCACTTCCCTCAGCTCTGAATATAACAGACTTAAACACTGGGTAAATGCTGTCAAACACAAAATGAAACTTAATTTACAGCAAAGGACCATATGACAGACTAATTAACCTGTTCAATACTCTGAAAGATGGTATCAAGCACGTTGGGTATATACAGTAACTGATACACTAGAAAGTAATTAGTACACTAGAAAATACAAAAGAGCATAATTTCTCTTTTCTTTACAATTGTTCTTAATATTCCCTCTCCATCCAGAAGCAAAAAAGTATTTTAGTGTTTTGAAACAGTTGATTTGACTGTGTCATTTTCCACCTCAGCTTAGGTCCCATAAGGAGATTTAGCCAGGTCCTTCAACTGACTGTCAGTGCTTACCTAAGTAAGAAGCTTGTGAGAGAATCAGTGGTCACTTTACTTTTAAAACCACATACAGATCACAAATAGGGACAGTCATGTCCCTCATAATGTGCCACTTCTTCCTGCCTCTTGCTTAAAAAGCTGCATGGAGAGCAGCAGCACCTCAAGGGAGGATTTCCTCTAATATGCAAACTCTGCATTGATTGCAACAGGTCTGCAGATAGGAAGGAATTGCAGGCAGAGGACTCAAGAACTTGGCTGCAGGAATTAAAGAAAACCTAAAAGGAGTTTTTTCAGAGATGCCACAAAAATGTTTACCTTCCAGTTCTTTTCCGTTTCCTTCATGAATTTTAAGCCTTTCTCCACCTCTGCTTTCATTTCATTTACATGAGCTATAGTATGGACAGACCATGCATCTGTCTGATTTATAGCCAAAGCCTGTGAGTGAAAAAAAAGAAAACACGATGAGCCTTACAAACTTGCAGATACAGACATTTATCACTGCTTATCTAGAAACAAAAGACTACTTTTTACTTGCAGCATGTTAAGTACATCTTTGTACCACTCCAACTAACCACAGCCCAGAAGTCTGATTTGGACAGAAAAGGAAGAGAACATTTCCTGGCTGACTTCACTTCCCAGCTTCTGCTGCAGGGAGATGAACACAAAACACCTTAAAATGCAGGCTTTGATGATGACTGTGAAATGACATTTATTTCAGACATGCATCAATGAAAGAACTGCAGGCACAGGCACAATATGTGCCATGATATAGCACCTTGCAGACAACTATTTCTTTTCCAAAAAATGGCCAGCTCTGAGTATTCAGCCAATTCCTTTTCCATGGCCCCAACAACTCCCACTAGGCTTTTGGCACTTTGCAAAGTTAGTCATAAACCTAATAAAGGTTTAAGTTTTAGGGTTTGGTCTCTATTGTCACTTCCAGCAATTTGATGTAACAGAAGTTTTGTAAAGAACAACCATTAGAGATTGTGTCTGAGACTCCTGGAGCACAGGGATAATCCTGAGGACTGGAAAAAGTCAAGTATCTTCACAGAAAGGAAACAGTCTGGCTAATATTGATCCCAGGAACACTGTTACAGTTAATGGTTCAATAATCCAGGAACAAGCATCTAGGAAAAAAAGGGAGCAGGAAGCCAAACACAACTGATTGTCAAGAGCAGACTGCATCAAAACAATCCAACATTCTTTAATAGGAAGAAACAGCCAATTATACATGTGGGAAGCAGCAGATGGGCTGATACATGGATTTTATAGGGGTGTCCTGACCACATCTGACAGGGCATGCTCATAATCAAGTGAGGGTAATGCAGTCCAGTGAAACTGCCTTGATGGGGCAGAGATATGAAAATAGCCATCAGCAAGTCTCACAAAGCTCTGTGAGCATTTCCATGTTGAGCTTTATCTCTTTGCTACTCGACTAACAAAGAAACCAGCAGCCTGTCTGAGGCTTCTCAAGTCTTTCAGCACCAACAGCAGGCAGTTTACCTCATGGGCAACCTTCTCAGCACGGTCAAAAAGGTTTGTTTCCACAAGTCCAAAAGAGTAGTAGCCCTTCACGTAGCTAACGAAAGGGGAAAAAGAGCACATCATCCATTTATAACTAGGTTTAATCCAGGACTGGAAAAAATACACTAGAAGGAGCATTTAACTCAAAAAAGTCCTTGTAGTGCAATTTATAACAAGGGTTCAAGCTCTCAGGATACAGAACTACTAAGCTAATTCTCAGAGGAAGTGAGAGACCCTGAGACACCAGCATGACAAAAAATGACAAGATGCATATCAGAATGGACATTTCCATCTCTGGATGAGATGGAATCACACACAACCAGCTGCTGATCTCCATAACAGTAACAAGATGCAGAATTACAAGGCTAGAAGTGAGACACTGCTGCCACCAAAGCTATCCGAGCACCTCAAAGGCAATCTTCTACATTTTCCTAGTGCCCACAAAATCACAGGAGGATGCTTTTACATGAAGTGGCCCTTTAAAACTGGTTGTAAATCATTCCCATTAAGCTATAAAGGCCCAGCATTAAGGAAAATTAGGGATGTTATGTGCACCTGATTTACTTAATGGATCAAGATTAATAATATCTTTTTGGAAGAAATTAAGGAATTTTGCCACTGCCCTGGGTGAGAACATGATTTTTACCCTGTGTGTTACACACCATGTGTTATATTTGACAGCAGTGAGACAAGGCTCACTTTAAAAAAATCCCTCAACAACAGTGTCAAGAGGGAGACATGTTCTATCTGTGGTCAAGTTTGACTAACTTCTAGACTCTTGATTTTTGTCTACATGCCTGTTTCCAAAAGATCCTGAACTTGTAAGTCTGCACTTAAAACCCACGTAGCCCATGCACACCAGGTAAAGAGCAATTTCCAAATGAAGCATGACCCACCTGCTCAGTGGAACATCCTGTGTCCAGAAAGGATAAACACGGGCAACAGAATCTCGCATCTGACGTTGATGTCCCAGGTAGAAATAAGTGTCATGGGAAAACTTGAGGGCCAGCAGGTCAGTTGGGTGGCTCTGCAGAATCTGCTCCCATAGATCACAGGCTTTTGGAAGTTGGCTAGAAATAAAAAATTATTTCCATTGCTGAAAGAAGGCACACATGCCAGCCCCTACTGTTGCTCCTAAATTCAAACCAGGCTGAAAACCAGAAAATTCAGCACCAAATGACTTATTCTTTGCCTTGAAGGAATTCTTTAGACTTTTCTAAGCTAATAATGGGATTATCTTCATTTGGCACCTTCTGAGAAACCTTATGAAAGAAATTGTGTTGGGTTACATCAAATCACTGTAACACACAAGGAAAATGAAACAAGCTTAAACCATAAATCTAAAAAATTTCCTACAGGGCTGAATAGTTCCTACAGGGACCCACCATAATTAACAGAACTTTGTATGTACAGACATTCTCCCTCTCCTTTTGTGGGGATTAAACCCAGTGGCAGGGCTTCAGTAGCTTCCTCATTTCCTTTGCTGAGATGTGAGGCAAATCCATGCTGACCCATTTGTTTGGCAAGCAAATAATGAAAGTGACTAATTAGCCCATATGTTCTGCAGTTCATACAGATTGATCATATGGAATGAAGCAGTGAGCCTCTACAGTACGTGTGACATTCTGATCTCCCTGTTTTACAGGGGAAATAGGTTTTGACATAGGGAGACAATAGAGAAGTCTGTAACTTTCCTTCTGTGCATCTGAGTCAGGACCCTACTGTAGACAAATACTTCATTTCCTAGTTCTAAACCACACTGATGGATCTGTGGTAGATTTAAAAAGTGGAGTGCTGTCACCCTGGTTTTTCAGCCTTCTGATATTTTCACATTTCTACTGGAGCTTTCTCAGGCTTGTAACAAAAACAAAGACTGATATTTTGTAAATAACACATTCCTTCCAGGGGGAAGGACAAATTGATGGACTTCTAAGTTGACCACTGCGGTCAGAGAGGTGTTGCTCTCATCCCCCAGTCCCTGAACAAATTCCAAAACCTATAAAATCCCCAAATTACAATAAACTTCCTCTTTCTCTCCTCACTTCTCAACTTGACAGGTGAGTGTAGTTCGTGTCCTCTAGCAACAGAGTACTTAATGCTAGGAAGTGTTGGCAACAGAGCACTTTTACATCCCACAGTGCTGCTCACCAGCTAAACATGGCACTGAGGGTGGAGAGAGAAATTCAGGGACGCTCTGTGACATCTCACCCCCATCCTTTGCTAGATGTCAGCTAACATCACACACCACTGCTGCCAACTTCACTTCTGCCTGCAGGAGACAAAGGAACTCCTCCCAGTCCCTCGAGCAGGGTGACAGAGGACTCACCCCCTGGCAAACACATCCAGCGCCGACACGTGAAGCCTCTCCCGCTCCGTCAGTGCCTGGGACTGGGAAAGGGCCACCATGGCTCGCACGGCGCTGTCCAGCTCCTTGTCCAGCCTCACGCTCCTCCCAGTGCCAATCAGCTCCAAGCCATTGGCAATGACGTGTCCCATTGCTGCAGGGAACAGCACAGCACCAGCTGAGCTCACAGCAGAGCCTTCAGCTCCACAAAACACCAGAGGAGTTGAGCATTTTCACTGAAACTGGCTTGTGAACACAGGGGTCCAGGTAGTCTCCCAAGCCTAAAGTTCTCAGAAGGTTTTCATGACAGCTACTCAAACATTATGTGAAATAAAATTAAAAAAACACCACACAAAAGCATTCTGCCTGCTCTAGACTTTGAGGAAGTTTCACAGAATTCTATAAATTATCACCTTGCCCTTGCATAAACAAAGTCAGTTAAATACCAAGACAACAGGCATTAACCCAGCACTTTCCATGCTCAGAATCAAAGGTTATATGTAGCCCTATTCGTACCTAAAATGTTTAGTTTTCTAAAATTCCTTTCCCAGGGAATTTTCTGTAAACAAAAACATGTTTTTATAACAGTAAATTTGTTTACATATTTTCCCTAGGAGGGAAAATCTTCTTGATGTCCCTCTAGTCTGACCAATATAATTATAATTAATATTAAAGAAGTTTGTCTTCTTGTCACCAATCAAATTAATCTGTATAGAATAATATAAAAGAAAAGACACTTCCCAAAAATAAAAAAGTCATTTTCAGCCTTCTGAAGTCAGAGTCTTTGTGTCATTGTAGTGTACTACAGCGCCAGTTATACTCACTAAAGTTTGGATCTGCTGCTTTTAGCTTGGAGAGACATCCATCAATACCTCCAAGGCTCTCATTATTGGTCCAAGTTGCATACTGAAAGAGAGACAGAGCAAGAGAGGGTCGAGAAACCCTCTGTGATACTGGACTTCTTTTTGTTCTCACAGACACTTAAAATTCGAAAGCAAGGCAAATGAGTAAAAAGCATATGTTGCATTCAGGTAGGTTTAGTGTAGTAGAAAAAGAGAAAAACTGGGGTTTAACATCATTCAATCACCAGCAGAACCAATCACCCTGGATTTCTATGGGGTTTTTGTCACCTGGCTGATTTGCTGGTATCAAGTGGAATGAGCACACTGGCTGAGGTTTTCACCACAGCTGCAGCATCTGGCACAGCCCTCTGCTAAAAGGGTTTCCTGCTGCCAGCTAAAGGCTAAACTCCTGTGGTGGCCTGATTTTGAGGCTCTCCCAGCTGACAAGAAATTTAAATATCAGCTACAGTAAAGAGTGTTTCATGCACGAGTCCCTTCAAATCCCATTTTCTTGCATGTTTTGGTCATACCTGTGTCAGCACAGCATCAAAGAGCTTACAGGCCTCATTGCTGGTCGTGGACAGGACAAGTCCAGCATCCTGCCAGGCCTGCACAACAAACAAACACAAACATGCTCCTTTTACACCCTTTTACACCCTCATCGTCCAGGCCACACCGACAGATGTTCAAACTGATCCTGTTCTGATCTTTTCATCTGCTGTGCACTTTTAAAAAGAAAAGCTGGAAGGACAGTGTGAGGCAGAAACAAACCTTTTGTGCAGTTGTAGTTACATCTAAGACTTAATTAGCTGGAGCTAGTAGTGAGACTAAAGAAGCCAACAAATACCAAGTGTAAAAGAAGATCTCTGTGGGCTGCCCAGCTCATAATGACAGCACCATTCTGAATTCATTGCAGCTCTTGGTGGGCTCCTCTGCTACAGGCACACCTCGTGTGAAGTAGAGACATGGCAAAATAAAACCCTGTTCTCCTATAATCTATACATCTGTAATTTTCTATAAACAATAATGTTCTTCTGAATCAACTTGCAGACCAAACAGCCTGGCAGAGCAAATCCACTAAGTCTCTGGAGTTAACCAGCTGAAAATTTGGATCACAGATTTATACACAAGCTTGACAACAACAAGAACATGGATAAAGCTAAAAAGAAAAACAGAATTGGGTTGCCATAATTTCTAGTAACATAACATGACTGAGGCACAACACCTCCTGGCTGGCTGCTGGCAAAGGAGCAGAGTTCATTCAAGAAGCTGCCCCAATCACTCCAGCATTACTTTAATGCAGTACACACAACATAAAGAATAGACATATGTTATAAAAACAGACCTGGGGCAAGCTAATTCAGACTTCTACTTATGGGGGCTTAGTCCTTCCTGATGCTGCAACAATTCAGCTCTTCTCATTTTACATTTTAAAGCATTTCCTAGCTACAATAATCTGTCAAAATTTTTAAGTAACCAGGCAAAGACAGCTTTGTTGCTAATATATCCTAAAGCTTTCCCACTGTGATTGGATTAAAGGCTCACATTCCAACAGCTAAAGCAACTGAGTCTTCAAATTACATGCCTGAAAGACCAGACCTGAATCTAAAATGACACATTTCCATTACAATTCATACTATATCCACGATACTGAAATTGGCCAGAATAAACTTCCTGACACAATTTGATGCACTAGAAAGCAGGCATTTGTTATCTGCACAGGACACACCCTCCTTGTTCTGCTGGGTGTGGTGAGACTTTGCAACAAGGTCTATATCCATCATAATTGTTATAAATGAAAAGTAGCCAATCTGATAAAGAGAATAAATTTTATTTTTCCATTTTAAAATCTGTATATAGATTCTATCATCTACTACATTTATTATAGTTCCTATATTTAATTGCACGAATTTATGGTCATATCTATCACAGGAATCATACACTTTCATTAATACTTATCTCATTGCTTCTTATCTAATACACAGAACTAATTCCTAGAATGAATTTGCATGCATCTGCCTCCTACTGGAAGTTCTTTTATGGTCCTGGAGAGTCATGAAAAGGGGTCTCTGGTGGTCCTATTCACTGAATACTTCAATATTAAAGGCAACCTTTCCTTGAACTTTTTCTCTGGGCACATGCTGTTGTTTCTGTGTTACATAACTTGCCAAAAAAACACTGTAGTCCTTCTTATCTGCTTCTCCACTGGTTCCAGCCATGTTTATAATCCTGTGTGCATACCTTTAAGCCCCTTTATCTTTTTTTGCCAGTTAATCTTTAAATTCTATTCAGCAACATCAGGGGAGCTGAAAATTTTTATTCTCTATGTCATTTATCATCCAGAAAAAGAATAAAGAAGAAAAATCAAGTGGGTGCCCTGCAAAGTAGGCCAGGAGCCACCCTCAGCATCAGTCATCAAAAACAAGCTTTGTTTGGAGCAGCTTCTCTGCCTGTTTTACTGCTTTACACAACATCTTGAGGTGCTTGCCAAGCAGAAAATGATGTCCCATTCTGAGGGGACTTGATGCTGATTCCCAAGAATGGAAAAGTCTGTGTGTGAGCTACCAGAACAAACCAGCAGAACAGGGGTTAGTGGAAAATGGGCCTGCATCCATCATTAAGGACACTGCTGATATTACTGAGGTATGTGCTATTTCCAGCCATTCTGGAAAGTCTCTGTCCTGCTACGGCTGCAGCCCACCTGACTCACTCCTCACGGGAAAACTCCCACTCTGGCAACAGGAAAATGGCAGCAAGATTGTGTCACATCAGGAATGTCACTACTCTGTGCCACTACTAGCACATCAGGACAACTTGCTACAGGGAAAAACCACCCCAGAGTAGCTCAAAAGATGTGCTCCAAACCTAATCTGTCACTGCCAACGGAGAACGAAAAAACTACTGGGACCACAGAAAATGCAGCATCCCTTGTCCTCTAGGACATACAAAAGGGGTCCTGCCCAAACTAGTTGGGACACTCAGATCCTGGGGCTTCTCTCTAGTGAGGTATCACACTGTGACTGAAGAAATCCAGGAGGGAGTGTGACTGAGCAAAAGTCAGCCTCAGGAGTCTGTAAGGCAATTATCAGTTCCCCTTTCCACAGAGAGTGCCTTTGGGCTCTCTTACATTGATCTCCCACAGCCCTCTCTCTAATTCCAGGAGAGAGTCTTCTCTGTGATGCCTCTTGTATCAGGGAGTCATGGCCTTTGCTCTTCTCTCTGCTTCTTGGCAAGACCGAAGCCTTGCCCTTTCCCCTGCTCTAAGATTACAGTTCAGTCATGAGATCTGGTGACTGTTTATTTGTATTTTTTTCTCTGCTAGAATCTTAGCTGGCTCTGAGAATTGTGCTCTCTGCGGGCTGCAGTTGGCACCTCCTGAATTCCTTGCGTGACAGATCCCTAGAGCTCCGTCAATCACACACCTCTCACAAACAACCTTCAAGACTTTGTTTTAACCTGTCACTGCCCTAATTAACCAAAACACAACCATAAAAGGAGTTTATCAGAAAGAGGGCATGCACATGACTTAATCAGTAAGCAGCTCCTGTAGGGTGCACCCTTTGAGCCGAGGCTGATTTAGAGTTAATCGACAGCCTGACCCACTTCTGAGGCCCACGGTGGGTGCCTTGGGACCCCTGCGCTGGGAACAAGACCCAGAGATTCTCAGATATGGGTCTGCTTCCCCAGTAGAAAGGATGGGTGCAGCGACCCTCTTCCCTTTTTCCAGACCCCAACAGCAGCTTCCCTCCTCCTAAAGCCACCCGAGTGTACGAGGATGAGCTCCAGCCACAGCGCGCCCGCCTCAGCTCCCCGCCCGCCCGCCACAACCCAAAGCCCGCCGGCAGTCCCCGGGATCCCCACGAAGGCCACCCGCCGCTCCTGGGCGCAGGGCACGGGCAGCACCGCGCTGCCTCAGCGGTGCCCTCCCCTCACAGCCCCTCAGCCCTGCCCTCACCTTGCAGCCCCTCAACGGA
>JANPWX010000069.1:635186-686011 GCA_024734555.1 Trochalopteron elliotii | reverse complement strand
CGGGGAAAAGGGAAAGGGAACTGGGAACAGGGACGGGGAAAAGGAAAAGGGAACTGAGAACGGGAGCGGGGGAAAGGGAAAGAGAACAGGGAAAGGGGCAGCCCCAGGAATTGGGTGGAAAGTGTGCGCCGAAGGGAACCGGAGCCGGCGGGAATCGGGAGGCAAACAGGAGCTCGGGACGGAACGGGAAATGGGGGATTGAGGGCGGGGGACGGAGAGAAATGCGGGAATCGTGAAGGAAAGGGGAGCTGAGGAGGGCACCGAGGAACGGGAGACGAATGGAACTGGGAGATCCGCGTGGGGGTGGGAACGGGGACCCAGGGAGAGCCTGGGGGAGCTGGGAACCGGGACGACGGTGGAGGAAAACGGGAACTGTGGGGCAAAGGGGAGCCGGGCAGAGAACCGGGATCCGGGCGGGGAACTCGAGTCAGGGGAGGGGGAACCGGGAGAGGGGAAGGACAGCAGAGCCCGGAACGGGGAAAGCAGCCGGGCACTGCCCACCGGGAGACACTCACGGTTCCCGAGCTAGAGGCCACTGTCTTCCCACTCCAGGCACCTTGGAGCCAAAGAAGTGGATCTGTGCATTAGTAGTTGGCAAGGATATGTAATTATATTCTTACAGCTGAAATGGCATGCTTTATATAAACAAAATTTAGGACGTTCATGCTTCTGGATCCCATACCAGAAATATTTTCCTCGGGCCTTAACTTCCCATGTAAATTACCAGCAAAGAAGCTGTTACAATGAAAGCATTAGTGATACCTTGTCTCACTTGTGTCTTTCTTCAGAGTCTGTGATCTTTACAAATAGGACAAGGTTATGTCAAGAGCCTGATGAAGTTCCCCTGCAGCTCCCCTGAAAGTTTTATTCTGCCCAGATGCAGCAGTCTGAGGTTGTTCAGACCAAAGAAGGTTTTTGTTTGATGAGAGTTGTAGGAAAATACTTGGATTCTCCTGGTAAAGTGACTTGCAATGGAGATGTGCTCCCCAGGCTGGTTGAGATGCCAAGCTCTCTAGCCTGTGCATCACCTTTGCAGTGATCTGTTGACTCAATCAGTGTTTTTACTAGCACAAAAATCACTACACCAAAGAAGGTGTAAAAAGCCCCAAAATTCCCAATAGATAGGCAGAACCTGAGATTTGGATTAAGAAAGAAATCAGTTATCTATGTGGTTGCAATGGTTTGGGCTTCTTTATTCTTTAGTCCAGGCCTGGAAAAAGCAAAAGAGGACTGGCAAGTGTTTTTTGATCCTTTTGTCAGAGCCTGGTGAAAGCATTTTCACCTGCTCTTTCTGTTTTCTTTTTTTCTGCCCATCTAACACCTGAATCAAGCTGCTTCCTTTGAAGTCTGCTTTTAACTACAAGCCATAATAACTTTGCACTATGCCTTCTCCCCCAGCTGTTCATTTATTTTGTCATAATTTTCCCAACATGAGTGAAGTTATTACTCATTAACCATGCTTGGAGCCATGTGTATGTGCAGAGAGGAAGCACACATTTAAATCTGGCATGAAACATCACAGTGTTTTTATCTATCTAGACCTATGCCCAGCTCTTTGAAATACTTTGAAAAACATGGGCAGCATACAATTTCTGTCAAGACCCCATCAGCTCTGCTGCTTAATTAGCTCTACTCTGAGCCCACACTTTTCCTTTTGGACCTCAGTGAAATCTTAGTCAGACCTGTCTGTGTTTGCTGGACAGGTGGAGGTCTAAAGCCAAAGAAAAGTTTATTAAACATCTGTGACATGTTGAGGATGCTGCCAATTCTCAGTGGATTTTGAGCTGCTTGGGTAAAAAGTCAGAACTGTGAAAATTTTATGTGTCTGCCTTCCTAGCATGTGACCCAGGAGAAGGAGTCCACTCTGGTTGTAGTCAATTCTAGGATCCACACACCCCCATCCATGATTACATTTTACATATGAGAAAAAGCCACTTTTTTTCTGTTTTACCTGTGATAAGCAGAGAAGTGAATTTGTCCAAAGGAACTTCTAGAGGAGAGAGTGTAAGTATAGACCCTCTGGAGAACAGACTGTGCAGGGTACAGAGATGCAGAAAAGCAATGGCCTGGCTCAGTGATAAAATAGGTCTTCAGCTATCTAAGAATGCATATTTCTCTGTGTCCTACAGAGAATTATGGAAGTGGTTCCTGTATATGTGCCTTGATACCTGTTTGAGGTGTTGAAAGAATTGCAGCCTCAGTACCTGTGTATTTTTTAGGCAAAGTAATCCAAGGACTAGTTGGAAAGCCAAGTCTTTCTGACAGGGGTGAGCAAAGTAACCTGAAAACATTGCTAAAAATTCAGGAAGTCTCGTGCCTGCCTGAATTCACCTTGTTCCATATTGCTACATGGTTAGAAGACAAGAATTTGACATAGATGTATGTCAGGAAGTTTGGAAGCTGCTAAACGCTGACTAAAAGACTTCATTTCCACTGTAAACTGTAACCAATGAAGTGACCTTGGTGTGAAGGTGTGAAACAAGGAACGTGTTTGCAACTTTTTTGTGACAGAATTCCCAGCAAGTGCCCTAGAAAAGAACATTTTCTGAGGGTTTGGTGACTGTGGGCTTTGTTCTATCAGATGTGCTGCCAGTGCATCTCTCTGGTGCTTTTCTGTGCTTACTGTTCACACCAGATATGATAACAAACCTTGAGGAGTATGTCCCAGAGGAAATGAGCATGGCTGCAGAAGTTGTAGGTATAATAGGGACAGGCCTGTCTTTATTCCAAGGCTTTCTTGAAGGTGGCACTCTTCACCCCATACCCCTCACCCCTCTGGTAGTTTTGTTTGCTTTTCCTTCTGGATAATTTTTCTTTACTTCATTCTGCAGTCCCCAACTCAAGCTCAGTCCTAACAAACCGAGAGCTACAGTCACACTTTATTGGAAAAATTCCCTTTCCCAGGTAGTTAATGCTGAACATCTTCCTGGTCACAGGAGACAGTGAGCACCAGCTCCACAGCACAGACATTGTCACGTGCAACCCCATGTCACAGGGCTGAGCCTTTCCTTACAGTCCCAACTTTGCATTCTGTAGGGAGATTAATCACTGGGGCTGTATTTCTCCCTTTCAGGATTATGTCAAATGGCAGTGTCTTATTTTCCCAAATACTGTGTTAGCCTCTCCTTCTGTATTTCCTCAAAGTCTTGGTGTTCCTATTTTTAGACTCTGTTGGAAAGTATTGCACTAACTTTAGATTGTGCTTAACAAAGCTGATACTTTCAGTGGTACCTGTGTGGCCCTGCACTTAACTTTTTTTAAGGACAACTTAAAAAATAATGGTCATCACTTACAGATTGATAGAGCAACTTGCTTTTCCCCACTATGGTTATTAATGCAACAAATTTCTAATAGGGAACTACAGTTTGGAAGGGAGACAAAATGAGAGTTCAGGACAGAGGGTTATTATGGCTGTAGGTTGATTTTTTTACTGTGGTTGAACCAGAAGGAGATTTAATGAAATCTGACCTCAGGTCTGATTTTTCCATTTTGGCAAAGAATAACAGTTCTGTGATCCAGAACTGATGATCCCTTCAGCAGCACTTCAGTGTTTGGATCTCTTGTGTTACAGGCAGATGATGCCTTGTGCAGCCTTCCCATGTGAAGCTTTAAATTCTCACCTACTTTGAGGTTCTTACTAAATGCTGTCTAATTTAAAGGAGGCTGCATGCCATCTCTGAGTAAGGGGCACTTGGGCTCAGTTTTTGTTGTGTTGTTTTCTCAGCTTTGTTAAATCATGGATCTAGGGTATAGATACCTTTTTGAGATTCATTGTGTGTTCAGAAAGCCTTTTTACCTAAGGAGGGGGTTTGATTTGCCTTCTGTGTTACTCCTTTTTCCCTACAGCTGCTCAGAAAACACATTGGCTTTCACATCTGTGACCACCTAGACTGTTTATCCTGCTGCTGCCATGAGGAATCCATGGAAGCTGTTCAGGAGCAGGGCTTGGGGCTTGCCATGGCTAGAGGGAAGCCTGCAGGGATCTCTGTTCCTCCCAAGCAGAGAAAGCCAGCACAACCCCCCAGCCTGGGGGAAAAGGGTGCTGCAACAAATCAAGGTTTAATTCAATCAAGTGATCTTTGGGAGAGTGAGTAATGATGGAAGTTCTGAATGGTCAGGCTTGGTGAAATTACAGTTCTGGGCTAATTCCTGCTGAACCCAAGGTAAGTCACCTCAAAGGAAGAGCAGGGAGGCAGCCACAGGTGACCTGAACATGCCTTCAGGGATGTAGCACGAAGGAATGGGAGGAAGAAAGTTGTTCACCTGGGGATTAACTAGCAAGTAAGAAGGTTCTGCTGTTTTATCTACTACCTGATCAATTAGGCAGCAGATTGTTTCTGTGAAGAAGGCAAGAGAATTGCTGGTGCTGAAATGTATTTAAATATCTGTCACATCAAACACTGGCACATGCCAGGGTATGAACTCCTGCCCTTCTACTAGAGAGCACTCCTACCTGTGGAAAATCAAGCTGTGAATATTTTAATAGATTATTGCCATCAACAGTGGATACTGCAGGAAAATCCTGGCAGGTAAAAGAAACAAGGGTTTTGTAGGAGAGGATTAAGGGTGTGTCAATGTTGGTTTTATCTGACAGCCTTTCAAATCAAAGTCTGCATCTGCTTGTAGGCACTTTGTTTCTGGTATGGTTTCTCTAGTTTATCAGTGACTCAGAAATACAGGAGTCTCCTGTGGAGTATTAAGAGGGGCTTAACCTATGCATTGTAAATACTTGTGCTAATGAGGTTTGAAGCAAAGAAAATCAGATTACTTATCTGTGCTACTACTTTGCCACTGACCCTGACAATTTAAGGGTGATTTATGATTTCTGGCATGCCTTCCAGGCCTCTTAGCAGAGTGCTTTGAGCAGAATTGCCCTGAAGTCTTTAGGAGTCTCCAGAGAACTGGACTGAGAGCCATTTCCCCACGTCTGTATCAAGTATCAGTTGCAGACAGCATGGAGAAAGACTCTTTCAGCACTACCTAACACATGCTTTTCTTTTACTGCAGTTATTTCCTTACTATGGCACTGAAATCCGTGTGCTTCACCTTTTGCCAGGACATGTGAGCCAACCTCACACACGTCCTGCAGCACTCCAGGCTTGATCTGGCAGGTTCCTGTGGAGCGTGTTAGTTCAGTGGTTACCCAATCATGTGGGTAACTGTGTTCTTTCCAGAAGAGCTGGGCATGTGTGTCAGGTAAGGATGTGTTCAAGGACCTTGTGGCTTCCAGTCAGAGTGGAAAATGCTTGGGCAGAATTCAGTTCTAGACAAGCTGTTGTCAAAGACCTGTTCAGCATGTGTGTCAGCCAGACAGACTTGTGACATGTTGCTGGGACATGGTGCTGCTTCAGAACATTCCAAGGTAATAAAAAAAACCAGTGGTAGCACCTGGTGATTAGCTGGGCTGCTCGTGGTCACAAATTTGATTGTCCAAATTATTAAGAAGGGATTAGTGCCCTAGACTTTCTCCTCAAAAGATCTTTTATTCTGCTGCTGATTTGCAAGAGAGAAATGAGTTCTCACTCTGCTTCCTGTGTCTGGAGACACAAGACAGACCCTTGTCACACTATCACATCCTGCTGAGATGGTATGTGGTGCCAAACCAATGAGCTGACCAGTGTGATAACCCAATGTCTGGCTCAGCTGGGTTTATGACATACAGACATGGTTATTCAAAGCAGATGAACTTTTTGGAAGCGACTCTTTGTGAGAAAGTGCATCTCAGGACTTGTCTGCTTGGTGGTTCAGACTAAAGGTGTGAAGCACATGCATGAACTTGCCATTAAATATATTTCTTCAGAAGGAAATGGTTTTACTTTGCTGTCTACCAAGTTTACTTCTGAATGGGAGCATTCACTCTGAAATCTGTGTGTTCCTTGACCTCACACCTTTAGTTAGGGACCTTAACTTCCCCAAGTGCTGATGTGTAGACAAGCTCTCAGGACAAATGATGTTCCCAGTGAAATAAAACTTGGTACAGCTGCTACCAATGACTTGTAAGCTGGGAGTAAGATGGAAAGCATCATAAATTCATCTGTGCCTTGCAGGCAGGATCATATGCTTTTCAACTGGCATGGCCAAAAATGTGTTTGTACATAGATATCATTCCTTCCCAGTGGCAGGCACTGAACAGATTCTGTTCTACATGCCGATGGTTGGTGAGACAGCAGGTGTTTCTATATCTAACGTACTTCAGCTCTGAACCCAGGGCTGTTATTTTAACTTGGGATCAGGACATATTCATTCCAAAGTCTATGACCCTCACTGCCATAAATACTTCTTTTTTTGTTGTTGTGCTTCTTGGTCTTTTGCAGTGTTTTAAAAAAAAAGTCATCATTATAGTCCCCTCTACTTGATTCAAGTGACTTTCCATACTCTACTTTGGGGTTAATGGTTTCTCCTTTTTGAGGAAGACTGATTACAAAAAATTGCATAAAGTGTTGATCTGAATCTCATTCAGTCAAGTGGGTCTGTTGGTATTTCTGCTGAGTACCTGCAGAAAAGGTAAAGTTAGGTATGTCAGGGGGACCTAGCTGGCAATCCTAAAATGCAGGGTTGAAAGAGTAGACTTCTTAACTGAGTTAGTGCATAGCTTGAAGAATCCAAAATACAATATATAGGGAGAAATGGGTAGCATGTACATGCCTTACAACTAACTGACAGATCTGAAAACACTTGAGTTAATTAAATGCTCTCAATCATCCCTGTGAGGTAGGGAAAACACATCATATCCAAGGGTCATATCGTTTGTGAAAAAAATATAGTTTCCTAATGTGTTCTCAAGGTGAATTTATTTATTAATCCAGTGTCCAGCCCTGTTTGTGTTACATCTGAAGAACTCTGTGCTACTGAAATGCCAGGAATGACAGTGGAAAGGCTGGTGGTAAAGGAGTGATGAGGTAAGGGAAATTATTTCCAAAATTAGGTTTCAGGGTTTAACAGGCTAGGACTTACTGAACTGGGTGTCTGTCATGAAGCCTCTGTAGCCCCTGAGGATCTCCCTGTTCTTCTGGGACATTAGATGACAAGTAGTCCCAGCTCTGCTTCACCTTGCCCCTAGTTCACCTTGTCAGCAGATGTCTCTGAGGATTCAGTTTCACTCTGTTGGGCAAGCAGAAATAGCAGCTTACTGTCACCAAAAGAGGGATGTGCAGGTCCCTCATCTCATCCCTGCCTTTCTGCTGGTGCTGCAGTTCTGCCTCTTACCTTGAGCTACTGTTAACAGCTGTTGTATTCCTCTTGCAAGCCATTTTAGTTTCTTAAAAGCAATAAGGAAAAAATATTGGAAGAAGAAAATTAAAAATATTTTTTGTTACTGCTTTAGTAACTAGTGTGATTTAATAAGACTGAAACCATGGACCAAGGTGTTGGGTGTTGGATACCAGCTGCCCATTCTCTGTGTTTTGGGATCAGCCAGCCTGTGGGCTGCATGGCCACCAGCTGGGTATTGAGGTTGGAGTGTGTTAGGTGCTGCTGGAGCACATCTTTTGGTTTATTTTTTCTGAAACCCTCTGGTTTGTGTGCTGTGAGACTGCTCTGTGATGCAAACCTGTGTGGTAAGAAGGACAGTCAGGTGATTTGTTCCCAAAGCTGAGCTGAAGCATAAACAGGGATGTGGCCTTAGTGGACTGAACCAGGTCTGGCTGCAGAGCTGGAAGAGTAGGAATGCCCTGCTGTCCTTTGGCAGGCTGTGGATGTGCTCAGCTGGGAGCTTCCTAAGAGCTATTTGGCATGATGTGGAGTATTGAATAGCAGTGCTTTTTCGTGTGGGTTGGACAATCCCTTGTCAGACTGTGTGACATCAGGGTGTGTGGATGTCTACTATGTATTTATATTTGCAGGGACCAAAGCCTCTTCTCTCTCTGCTAAGCAGGGATAGTTTGACCAGAAATTACACAGTTACAGCTTTGTCTGCAGACATTAAATTCCCCATAAAATAAAGCAGTTTGCTTTGAATGCATGAGTAGCTTGATGGAGGCTATCATGGTCAACAAATCCATCAGGTAGACATGGTCAGGGACTCTCTGGAACTGGCATGTAGTCAGCATTTCACCCCAATAAGACTGCTCAGTTTCTCAAAGAATGGAAACAGCTGTTGATCACCACCTGCTGTGGCTGTTGTCTTTGGGCAGCTGTCTTTTTATCATTCCAAACCCCACAGTGCTACTGGTTTTCTCTCTTCCACTGAGCAGAGCAATGGCTCACCTTGGATCAGGTCCATTCCTGAAGAGTCTGAATGAGAATCTTAATTTCCATTATCCAAGTTCAGTGGTAACATCCCAGCTTTATTTGGATTGCTCAGGTGCCAAAAGCAAAAGAATAATGCTGAAGCACCACACTTCTATAGATGCTTTTAAGAAACAGTTTCACACCTCATCTTTCTTGGCTTGCTCACACGTCCTGAATGCAGTGCTGCAGGAAATGTGCTGGGCAGGAGGCCTTGTCCAATGGCTCTGCACTGACAAGGGCTGGGAATCCTGCAAGGGAAGTTTTGCAAACACAGTCCTGTCTTTGTGCCCCAGGGACTTGCTGACAGGGTGATCTGCCATGGTAAGGTGCCTGATCTTTCCTAACAGTGGAAGGCTCTGGCCATATAGTTTTCTGTTTGAGTGGACAGAAATAGGAGAGAGGAACAGTGCTGGACACACTCCTGCACACACTTGTGTGTGTACAGAGGCAAGGAGAAGGCAGTACAAGTTGACAGAATGCCTTTTATCCATATTATTACCATAATCCAGGTTTGATTTCAGCCCAGGAGTAATCCAGGTGCCCTGTGCAGACAGACACTCAACTGGCTCCTGTATTATTTTGCCTGGAGCTCCCAGAAAGGAAAAAGCTTAAATTTTTCCCAAGCAGGTTACCAAATTATTAATAAATGCACCCCCTCAACAGCCTGGAGCAAGCAGTACAGTCTGTGACATAAACTTTATGCACACTGGAGGTAACTGCAAGGCTCTCTGCTAGCAGCTTTCAGGAGTTGGGGACCTCAGTTTTACAGCAAAGACATAACCAAGAGCAGTAAAACCTTTGATTTTATACTCACACGCATGCAGCTTTGGAAGAGAACTTCTGCTTAAAAGCTGTGCAATTGTAATGGTGACTTAACAAGGTGCTGGAGTTGGCCATGCTAAGGAGTCCCTATCATAAAAAATAGAAGATAATTACTTTAAGGCAAAGCATTGAGAAAAACTTAGTGAGATGACATTGAGAGGCTCACCAGTTGCTCTATGTTTGGAAGAGAGATAGAAAGGGCAGTATAGGACTGAAGGCAGCTGCAGAGTTGAAGGTTTTGAAGAGAAAAGGAGCTCAGAGCTGCTGTATTGCCTCATGTACAACAGCAGGATGAGCAAATCAAGTACAAAAGGCTGATAACTTTTCAGCCTCCACAATTTCCCCCTCTCAACCATCCTCTACTGTGAAGTATACACTCAAAAGCCTGAAATTATTCTTTTGCAGGCTTGTGGAAGAAGCCTATGTCATGAAGGATGCTTTCACCCCTGACAAGGACAAGTTCCTCATTGCTGAGTCTCGTTGCAGTTTGTGTAGCAGAGCAGTGTGTGTTGATACAGTAAGTAACAAGCAAAACAAGCTGCTTCAATAATTTATTTTTGTTCCAGTCCTGGTGACCTGTCAGAGGAAGATCAAGCAGCAAAATCCCAAACAATCCATTTTTAAGGCAAACCACTCCCCCTTGTCCTACCACTACATGTATGTTAATTGTACATAATTGTATGTCCTTGTGGATTCCAACAGAAAAAGCTCTCAGTATTAAATTAAAATGATCAACTGTGAGTGTTCTATTCACAGATGAGCACAGTCCAGCCTCTCAAGCACAAGGAGTACTCTTCTACTTTCTTGGCACCAGGAAATGGAAAGGCAATATAGATCATACTATAAGGGCAATATAGATCACACAGAAAAGTAGATTGGGTTTTTTTTTCCATAAAGGGAATATAAATGTCCATGGATTGTTAGGTTTGCACAGGGCTGTCATCCTATTTGCAAAAGTTAATGTTTAAAGAGAGCAGGGAAGAGAGTTGCACCATGTCATGCTTGCTTTCTGAAGAAGAATGAATTGAAGTAGCAGCTGGAAGGCAACCTTAAACTGTGAAATCTGAATGCAGTCCAGAAAGGTGGTATAAAATTACTTAATTCCTTCTTATCAGTGCAGAACTGGCCCCTTTGTTTGCTGTGAGTCTCAGATTTGGGGAGTTGGGCAGACACAGCCAGAAGGATATTGGCACACTTGGCCCAGTTTTGTTGCTATTCTGACTTGTGGGCGGTCAGCACCAAGGAGGAGCTAAGAGGAGCATGCAGTAGCACCTTTCTCCTGATTGGGTTTATTTCCTTGTTAAAGACATTTCAGGTTTGTCAGGCATCCAATTCCAGGAAAAAAAAAAGGTTTAATAATTGAATGGTGCAGCAGCAGGCACAGCTCAGGCTGCTTCCTCCAGGAGGGGCCCAAAATGGGCTTTTATACCCTACAGTCTGTGCACCCATTCCCATGGGGAATTTGGGGTTTGGGGTCTTCCTGCTGTTCACTGGCTCCTGCAGGGTCTTGGGGTGACCAGTCTTCTCCCAGACTGTGGTGCAGGGCCCTGAGCCCTTTGTTAGGAAAAGGATCTGTGCCCATTCCCAGCTTGTTGCTGGGGCCTCCAGTTGTTTCCTACCATCCATGACACAATGTGCAGCTGGCATGGGAGCTTGCACACCCAGCTACCTGCACTGGGAGAGTTTCTCAATATCCTATCTCTGAAGTCTCCTCTGAGATTTAAATGACTGAAAACCACCAAAAGTGATGGCAGCTCAGAGGGTTTGGTTTTTGGGGTTTTTTTCCTATTCTGAAGCTACAAGAGGGAGTTGTAGGCTCTGACTAGGTGAAGTGCCAGCACTCTCAGGCTGTGGCTGTGGTGGCTGGGCTCGAGTTTCCAGAGCCAGGTTGCTCAGGGAAGTTGTGTGGAAGGAAAGCTCACATGAGCAAGATCTTCCCTGCTGTCCCTGCTGTGGCAGGGGCTGACTCCCTCCCACACAGCCCAACCTGGAGCCAAGTGCAGCTACTCAGGGAGTTTGGGCTTAGGGGCTTGATTCCTGCCCTGACAAGCCAGGTTTATCCTTCCTTTTTAACAGCAGAGGATTGGCAACACAGACACATTCGGGACAAACTTGAGCACATTTAACTATTTCCATTCCCAAATGAAGTGTCTTGAATTTAGGAAGGATTCAGCAGATATTTTCAAGTGTGGCAGTTCGAGCTGTTAGAGCATTTCAGCCTCTCAGAGTCTTTGCACACAACTGTGCTTTTCTGAATGAAGGTGGGCCTTTTTCTTTGAAAAGATGTGTTTGTTTCAGTTAACCTAGGTCTTGGCAATGAATGCAGTGAGCTGATGGAAGCTTCTAATCTTTTTGAAAGTCCTGCTTATTTTGCCTATTGTGGAAATTTGTCAGTCATTTACTGCTTGTTATCTGAGTTTTCAAGGTTCCCCTGATGGTATCATTCAAAGTAAAACATTGATTGTAAATAATTGAGAATAAATTTCTTACCAAACTGGCCAGGCCAGATAGTGAATCACACATATGACTATGGTTTCAAAATGAATTTAGCAATACTGCTTAGGTAACACTGAAAGAGATCTGCAGAAATGATAATTAGTGCTTTAAACACCCACACCATAAAGTAAGTAAACACATACTATTCCTCTTCATGTAGGGAAAATTAAAAGTCCAGAGAAGTAAAAATTTATCCAAGGCAATAGTGAGAGACAAAGTTAGGATAATATCTTTGTATTGGTTGTGGTTCCTGCTTGTGTTTGACCCAAGTACATCAATTCACCCCTGAGCTGAGTTAAATGTTATAAGAATTGAAGCTGCATAAAATCATACTTGGGCCTCTTTGGCAAAGAATCTGTACCAATTGGAAAGGTTTTAGTGACAGGTTGCTTTTAATATGTGGTAATTCAGAACAGTATTAGGCTAATGTGTGGCAAAATTAAGACTTCTCTGACCTTGGATTTGGCAAAGGGATTTTAGCTAGCTTTTGTACCTAAGGAGACTTGAGAGACAGATCAGATTTTAGGGTTTTCATGAGACAATCCATGCTAGCTGCAGTGTATTTCCTTACAGTTGCTGTGCCAATAAAAGTCATGACTTAGCAGCTGTTCTGTATAGTGCTCATAAACTTAAATATCTCCAAATATCCTCTGAAGTTTCACTCAGTTAATTTACTTCAATCATTTTATAGCCTGTATCACCCTGCTCAAGTCTTTTATCAGAGTGCCTTGGTAAGTGCCATTAGTTCCCATCCAACTGGGAATAATTCCAATGATTATGTGTAATGTCTTAAAACGTGTCAAAACCACACGAAAAGGAAGATAACAGAAATGCTTTTAAAAGTCCTTGGGCAGGTTGAGTGCCCTTCGTCCTATTACCCTTTCAGAAAAGGGGAGAGGAAATTATATCATCTGACCAATATTAGTAATTGAAAATAGTTACTTCTGTTTTATTGCAATACTTTCTAAAGTGATGGGAAGAAAAAGGTAGGTTTTGGAGAAAAAAGGAGGAAAGGGAGTAAGTTGCATCCCTTATTGCTCACCTCAGCAGAAGGTGACAGAGCACTGACCTTGGACATGATTGTGGGTATTAAGTGATAAATGTAATACCACAGCTGCTTCCCACTCTACTTCCAGTCATGTGGGGTCAGTCCTGGATATGGGTGGGCAGAGCCTTTCCTTTACATATTGTGCTAAAGATACCATCCCTATATATATATATTACTTTCAGACATGATTCATGACAAAACAGAAATAAACTATGGCAGCATGCTGTGGCACTTCTGTTTTGCCTGAATTGGACTATTAAATTTGAAATTGAAATGGCCCCCTCCTGCCTTGGTCATGGAAGGGAGAAAACACATTAAAGAATCATCTGATTAAACACAGAACTGTACCAAAATAAGGGTTTAAAAGGAGGGCTCTACATAGCAAATTTAATTCATAAGGCATTGAAAGAAGAGTTAGGTGGAAAACCCCAGGACTGAGAGAGCAGGACTATAGGTACATGCTCAGGGGTGCAGTAGTTCAAAGTCATGATTTCTCCAGTCCCTGCTGGCCAAAATCTGCACTAGCTGGCAACACATTTCAGCCAAAAGACTGCAAGTTGAGCACCTGTGTTACCTGTGAGGAGCTGTGTTTGGACATTGGGGATCCCACTTGCAGGAACAGCCTCTCCCCTCCTTTGCCATGGCCCAGTGGCCACCACTGGGAGCCCTGAGCCTTGGAGCTGGGGGGGCTGTGTGCCATTTGGCAATGCAAGCAACAATAGCCAGGCCAACTTAAACTCTAATCTCCCCTTTTAAACTGGCAGCTTAATGTATTAAGGATACCAAGAGACAAAAAACAATAGGCTCTGGAGGTTGTGCAACTGAAATCCACTTACAGGGCTTTTCAGAGGCTAAGGCCTCACACTCATTCCTGAATATGAAGGGGCCTGGCAGTCAACACAGAAAAGGACAATAGATGAAGAGAAGTTGTTCCTCAGGCTTTCAAGTCACATGGAAGCAGGCTGATTGTGATTTTGATATAATTATCAGCTGAATCTGCTGCTAAAGCAACATAAGAAAAAAAAGCAAGGAGAGGAACACAGGAATAGCCAAGCCTAGGTCCCAGAGAAAGGCCAGCTGCAAATGACCATGGCAAGGGGAAAACTTTGCTATTTAGATAAGACCCAGGGAATCCATTTCTCCCTAAAAGATGTCCAGTTCTACCTAAACTGATGTCTTTATTCATTCTTAAATCCCCAAGAATAATCCATCAGCAACACCAATTCCAGCTTACCCATGAAATCCTGTTTGGAATTTGGTGATCAGCACATCAAGAGAACCAGGGATGTCAAGTCTTGCTGCAGAGCAAAGGAATAATACATTAATTAGTTTCTCTTCCAGTTGTTCAAACTTTACATTGCAAATACATTAAAATGTTCCATCAGTTTTGCTTCTTTCTATTCAATTACTAACTTCTGGTTACAGCTCCTGAGGAAAAAAATAAATATTGGGTCTGTACAAGTTGTGAACACAACAAGGATAGCAAAAATACCTTCTTTGCACAACAGGTTTTATACTTTGCCATCAAGAGTTCAGAGGAGAGCCATTAGCTCAAGCTTTAGTACCAAGTGTGGTTTTAGGTTTTAGCCAGTGAGTACATTTATTGAGGTTAAGGGATGAAATCTCATTTGAATTGTCTCAGATGAACGGAATTCATTTAACTGCTCGGGTTATTGGACACCTCTGTGATATTGATATAACAGTGATACTTTTTAGTAGTCTCCTAGGAAAATACAAGTGCATGGGTTAATGGAAGTAAGAATAGGGTTTTTGGGAGTTATGGAAAAGATGGTCTCTTGTGAGAGCTCCCAGTACTTGGTACTTGTGTTGTTGGCCTTTGGGCCATTTTTGTGGAAATTGGTGAGGAAGAGTGTGCTGAGGTTCCAAGTCTCACACACCATTGCAGGAATTTGGAAGATCCTCCCAGGAGGTAGAAATCTTCATCAGCCAAGACTTAGAGGAAAACTTTGCTGTTTTAGTAAAACCCATGGAATCTCTTACACCTTTATTCACTCTCCAAGTATAATCCATCAGCAACACCAGCTGCAGCTTACCCATGAAATCCTGTTTGGAATTCAGTGAGCAGGCCAGGGAACCCATGCATGGTGCTGGAAGGAGAAGGCAGCTGAAGGAGGGCTGTTGCTCTTCCCTGGAGCAGGGAGCTGGTGAAGGTGACTTTAATAGGAGGAGTGGGACAGTTAATTTGGGAGTTTTATTTTTCACCCAATTTTTAGTTGGCTTTAACCAGATGCTAGAATTATTGAGTAGGAAAAAGTTAAATTGCTGGGATATTTCAGCCTAGAAGAAGAATAATTAATTTTAGAAGAATCCTAAATAAAAATGTAATTTATTGAGACTGTGGAACATAAGCATTTCCATTTTGTGTATCCTGCTAATAATGTTATTTTCTTTACAGGACTGTAGTCTGTTCTACTCCCAAAGTTTCTGCCTCCCCTGTGTGAAGGAAAATACAAGAAGACATGGATAAAAGGAAACCCCAGCAGAAATCCTGCAAAAAACCCCCACATTAATACAAAGCATTAATCTTGAAGGACCAAGAGAGACATTTCTTTGGCTGGGGTTTCTCCTCTCTCTGCTTGGAGACTATCATGTTGCTCCTTTTAAAGAAGTGACCTTCATCAGCTCACTACTTCTGGGGAGAGCAGCACATTTCCCTGCCCTTGGCTGGGGTTCAGACATCCCCGTGCAGCACCAGGCACAGCTCTGAGGTGCTGAGGAACCAGAAGGGAAGGCAGATGAGCCTGCTGTCACCATGTGAAATGCTTGCTGCAAGACACCAAACAGCACAGAGCATAGGAACCACGTCCAGGTTTTCACATTTGCTACTTCAGTGCTTTGTGTTGCTCTTGACACTCCTACAGTTCAGAAATTCCGAAATAGATTAATCTGGCTTAATTCAGTTTATACCCAAGAAAATCAGTGCACACCAACTGTTAACCTGGCAGTGCTGTCTTGGTAAGATTACATTAGGCAGGGAATTTAAAGCTTTATTTTTAAGTCTAAAATAAAAGTGCTGTGAGAAAATGTCATAAATATAATACCTAAATTTTTCAATATGGTAATCCTAATGCTATCACAGCATTGAGAATTGAGACTCTGAAGGTTCGTGCTTCTGCAATCAATAAAAGAATTTACAAGTCCCTTGCACTCACACATAACAATATCAATAACCTTAGATCAAACCCACATATAATTTAAATCTCCAGTAAAAGAAGGATAATAAAGCTGATTAAACCTAAATACAAAAATTATATGCAACTGATTATCAGAAGAGCACTTGGGACATAAGCAAGCACAGATACCATGCTCCATCTTACATTCCAACACTTTTCACTTGACCTTCCAATCCATGTCAGCACAGCAACTGGAGAGGACCCTGAATACATTTGGCTTATGCTTTACAATAAAGGTGACTTCCTTTTCACTTTCAAAGCAGTTAATCTGGAAATAGAAAAGTTCCATTGATACACTCAATTCTTTCCTGAACCAGACAAATAAACTGCAGCTGTAATAGGGATGTCAGAAACACAGTTTCAGGCAAAAAAAGGTCAAAAGTTCTTATGGAAACAGCAGTTTGTTTAGCTCAAAATTTGGCTTCTTCAGTTACCTGTTTTGACTGTCTTAAGATTTAGGTGGCTTTTTTGCAAAACCAAAGTCACATGCCTTAAGGATATGTCTAGAATGCTCCCTAATCACATAATCACCTTTTTTTACTCAAGTTATTGTTGGTCATTGCTTCAGAACTTGTTAGTGCCTTGGTTAACATCTTTTTTCCAACTCTTCCATCCATAGAATTTGTAACAGGACAACATCAAAAACAGGTAATTTTAGTAGAATGAACTTGTGTCTGTTAAAAGAAATCAACATTATTTCAGTGAGTTGTTTAGGACATTTAAGTGTCCTAAAATCTTTCTTTTTTTCTGAACTCAGTATATTGGTGCCTTCTGTTCAGGACTGAAATTTCCTGCAGTGACTGGAGGAGCAATAATAAATAATAGCCTTTTCAAGCCCTAAGTGCTTTAATAAATAAAATATATGTATGACTCTAATTGTGGAAAAAAAGATCCCTGTTAGCAGGCAACATTTCAGATTCCTTTTTGCAGTTACAAAAGACTACACTTTCAGGGGAAGTGATACTAAACTTATGTAAGATGGGTGGGATTATATTTCAGTTCCATGTTAGGAACCCTGTTTAAAAGCTGTAGTGTGTCTGTATCTGTTCTGTATAAAGCCCAGAGGCACGTCCTGTGCTAAACCCACAACTGATGAGAGACTTTCCCACCTTGGAATTGTAGTCATATAATCAAGCTGCCAGAGCAACATGGTTATGTGAGATCACAGGCTATGTTTATACCAGCAAACATACCTTGAAATATTTTACTTCCTGGATTTCCCATTGTTTGTGACAGATTGTACTCTTAAAAGCAGGTTTTAAAAGCCTGCCTAGTGCAGTTCCCATGTCAGTGAGAATGGGATCTCATCTCTCTGACCTGTTTTCCCTCCTGTTCAGCTTCCTCCATGTCTTTTTAAGACAAATGCAGTTATCTCAGTTATTCATAACCATTACCTTTGCCTTTACCATATGACTGAGGAGTCATTTAAAGCCCTCAGAAACTGCCATGCCTTTAAATACTTGTTATGTTGAACTGGAGGGGAAAAAATCACATTATTAAAAGGGAGCAGAACCTCAGAGCAAAACTACAGAATATTTAATTTGGCTCAGTACAGTTCAGTTATTTATTGCACAGCAGGAAAAACCAAGTCAAGGATGTCTCTGCTTCACAGTTACCTGGCTGTGATGACCTGGTGGATGCAGAAAAGCCAGCAGGTACCACAGAGGGACAGCAGATGTGTTCTGGCATCTCTGGTCTATGCTTTAGGGAAAGGAGATGGCCCAATGTGCCACTTGGTGCTTCTTGGAATGACAATGGATTATTATCTGTGCCCAGCTGTTAGAACTTAGCTATTGCACATTCTTGTATTCCCACTGAACATGAGCATTATGGTCTCAGTATCATCATATTTTGGTATATATGTGATTTCACAGCCTGAATCATACCATGCCCAACCTTTCCTGCTCTTCATGGATGCACAGCCTTTACAGGTTGTTTTCACTGGGGTCTCCAAGTACTTTCTGCTGCTCAATATCAGGTCTTCCATGCTCCTGAGCACAGCTGATGAAGAAACCTGAGTCTTTTTCCTCTGCTGTAATTTTCACTTCAGCACTCTCTTACCAGGTTAAAACATCCCCAGATTCTGGAAGGAAAACAACTACCTGTGACATATTTCCCTGACTGATTTAATTGAAGATGTGCTCATTGAATTAGTCAGTGCTGCACTTCACACAGAAGTGCACTTGTGACCATGGTTGAATTCCATGGATGTCTCAAAGCCATACAACCCATGAGAATATGAAAGATCACAGCTGGATGGTGGGTCAGCACCAAACTTAGGTAATATATATAGATAAATCTACATGCAATGTCTCTGAGTATGTTACACACCCACTCCTGCTTCACAAGGTGTCTAACAGTACTTCAAGATGCTTCAAATATGCTGCCTTTTGAATGTCACATTGCAGTGAGTTCCTTCCCTGGAGATAAAAGATCAGCACAAGTCATTAAACTCACTTTTAAAAATACTTTATTTTTTTAAAACCATTAAGGCAAAACTGTGTTTCAAATTAAGTTGGTTTACATTCAGTCTGAAAGGATTAAAGCACACAGGTTCCTACCAGTCTCTATACAAACACTGTGAATTCAACCTCTTGTTTTTAAAGAAGGCAGAAAAAAAAATCAGATTGTAAAAAAGAAAAAAAAAAGTGTTTAGTTCAAGTTTTTTCATCCTAGATCAGTAGGCTGGTAACGTTTGAGAATGCATCATTGTATGTAGCTAGATGTGACTTTAACATTCACAAGTGCAAGATACGTTGTCTTTCCTAAAAATCCCTGTGAGACCAGGGCATCCATTCGTCCTTGGAAGTGTCATTTGCATTGTTCTAACAGAAAGAAACTTGGGAACTTGGCTGGAATTAGTGGTTTTTACTGGGAAACAAGCATTCCATGAGAATTAGGTTTGATTACTTCTTGCAAAAAATTGTCTGCTCGTTCTAGGTTCTGTATTTATTGTAGTAAAATGTACCTAAAACCTCCTAAGAGCAAATGACTGGAAACTGAAAAAACAGATGACTGTTTTGTTTTCTCTTTAATAGTGACATCGTGATTTAATGAAACACTTTTAGCTCTATTAAATAGGGTTTGGCAGCATTAACAACACTTTTGATGTGCTTTTTTTTGTGTCCTACCAGATAACAGACCATTTAAGACATGATCAAGGGCTTCAACATCCCAGGGCACTTAAGCTGTGGTGCTGCATTCCTAGAGAAAATTCTGAGCAACTGTTTGTGAGAGCTGTGGAACAGCAGGAGCTACACAGGAGGCAGCTCCCCCAAGGAGCTGCTAAACAGACTTTGTCAAACCACTCAGAGGGGGCTCTGGAACTCATCGATAGCATTGAAACGTTGGTTATATTCGTTATTTCTAAAGAAGTGACTAAAGCAGGCACGTTCCTCCTCTGCCGAAGGGCCAAGGCACTGTGACTCCGTGGAGAGAGCTGCTGTGGGTGTGGGGATGAGCCGGGACAGCCCCTGGCTGGGCCGGGGTGAGCAGGGGTGGCTGTTTGTGAGGGAGTCACCCGCAGGAGGGGTGGTGACCTGCTCCCGGCTCTGCAGCACATCCCACACAGTGACACTGCACTCCTACACACCCGGGGCACAACACAGGACTGCTGTGCCGCCGGGATTTCAGTGGCTCAGGACTTCCCCATCCCGCCAGTCCTTCTTCTTTCAAGTGGAAAGAACGCCACAAAACTCCCGGCATAGAGCATAAGGCCGGTGTCTTTACTGTGACAGGGATCACCCGCACATCCTACCTGAGAAAATACACCGAAATACTATTGCTTCAAGTATGAAACTACTTCAGGTAGCTCATGCTTGATCTTGCAGTCCTTACTGAAGGTCCAGCCTGTAACCAGATCAGTCTCTTGTGCCTATCCCCTGGCAGAGGCAGCTCATCTGAAATTGAGGTCCTTGCAACAGGAATTCTGTTTCGAAACATCCACAGCAATGGAACCTGACAAGGTTGACTGACACAATACAGGAGCTCAAGAAAAAAAAAAACACCCCAGCTTCAGAAGCAGAAAAAGATTTAAAAAACCTGTGAGCACAACAGAGAAAAGAAAGGAGGAAACAGCCTTCCTTAGGGTGGGCTCAGATACACCAGTGGGTTTGTGTCATGTGAGGTGACAGTGGAAAGGAAGTGGCTGCAGGTTAGCACAGAGAAGTCCAGCAGAGCTTTTGCAAACATGACAAACAAAAGACCTCAGGAGACAACATACCTGTGTGGTGGCAATGATGAAGTGAAAATGCCAAGGTGCAGCAATTTGAGGAAATAAAATGTTACATGTTACAAACGATAGCTAGAACATTTGTAATAGATTGTGCTTGTGATAACTGCTGTGTTTGGTGATTCACACAGCAAAATAAAAGGTAGATACCTTTGAAAGCTACCTTTGTCCCTACATCAGACTTCCTTAGCAGGATGCTGTAGGCACAGACTGCCACACCTGCATGCACCAGACACAGAATCCCTGTGAGCAGACTCTGAATTCTATTTAAAATCCCACAGGAACCCTCCTGTAGGGAAGCCAATAATGCCATTTCAACATTTTGCTTTGCACTGCCAAATCATGTTTGAAATACATCTATAAAAGCAGCAGGTTGCCCTCAGGGCAGGTGGCAGGGAATAATCCTGAGTACATGTTGTTATTCCCAGTGAGCCTCAGAAAACACCAGCACTGGTGCACTAACCAAATGAAGCTTCTTTTTAGCTCTTTTCAAAGGAAAAATGAGCTACCATGCTACAAAACAAAGATGAACTCAGTTCTACACACCATTTTTCCTACTGGTGAACTTGAGTTAAAAACTCTATTTCGGGACTGCAGTTATTCCCCAACTAGACTTGCTTTTATTAAAATCAAATAAAAGGAAGTCTATGTTCCATGTGAAAATATATTTTAAAGTTTTGTTATAATCATCAACACCAAACAGTGATAACTTTGAAGAAATTGTGATAGTTCTTCACAAATGATACAGCAATAAAGACCAGACAGGAATAAATAGCAATTTGTCTTTGACATCAGCCCCTTCATCCTTAGCCCATAAAAGTAAATACTTCCTCACTGTACAAGGGGTTCACAAGATAAAGCATGTAACAAATATTTAAATTAAATAATTTACACATTTTTCTTCAAGCACCTCTGTAATTAATTTAGTGAAAGTTTATACCTTGCAATTATATTCTCATATTTTATAAATTGAAACATGAAGAAATGGTATTACATTAAATTAAAAAAAAATCCCACAACACATAACAGTATCAATAATCTTAGATCAAACCCACATATAATTTAAATCTCCAGTAAAAGAAGGATAATAAAGCTGATTAAACCTAAATACAAAAATTTTATGTAGCTGATTATCAGGAAAGCACTTGGGACATAAGCAAGCACAGATACCACACTCCACCTTACATTCCAACACTTCCTAAAGGACGAGGGGTTTCTGAGAGGGACCATTATTTGTAAGACCTTATGCTTGAACAGTACCACAACAGCTGCAAATGCATTTGTCAAATGCAGTTGCAGATTGTCAGTGAAGTCACAGGGAGCTTTTCAGGAGAGACTGAAACTGTTCCTCTGCAGCCACAGCAGGATATCCCCCAGCTGCTCTGCCTCAGATGGGGCCTAAGTTTGTCCAGGCTTTCCATCAGAAATAAGGAGGAAATTCAAACTCCATCTGTATGTGACCCAGCTCTCGTGATGAATAAATCTCCCCAAGTTTGAATAAACAAACAAATGTTTAGATGCTTATTATAAGCTCTTTGATGTGCAGCCTGGTGCCAGCTCTCTCATGAGAACAGGCTTAGTGCAACTGCTGGTATTTCTGAGATCTGCACGGGGCAGGAATAATGCAAAACTGCTCTCTGGCAGCACTAGAGCAGCTGCTGGAACCAAAGCACAAAGGCACATGGAAATGGCAATTAACACTAAATATGGTTTCTTTAAATGCAACCAAAGATGCAATTCCTGTAAGTGGAAACTTTCCTATCAGGTGTCAGTTTGTGTTCGCAGCAAATTGGGGTTGGAAATTCTGGGAGGTACAAAGTGACTAACCTTTTTTAAACAGCAGCTTTAAAGGAAATATTTAAGGAGGAGAGAAGAATGAACATCAGATTTCCCTAATACTTGGCACAAAACCTTCCTTTTCTTGCCCCCTTCCTCTTTGAAAAAAATACCTAGGGCACCAGAATAAATAAATAAATATTTTCCCCCCAGACACTGCTCAAAAATCAGTAATCTGTAGGTTTGCTGAAAACTTAAGTAAGTCACACCACTGTTTTCCAGGATATTTCTCTATTCCCAGGATATTTCTCTATCCATCTGCTGTCTCTTGCCTTAAGCTATTTGTGGGGCCTGATTGCTAACCAGAGCTCTTCCATGCTATGACAGTAAAATGAGTTCTGTTGGCAAGAATCAGATCCAAACTGCACCTGATGAGCCAGTAAATCTTTACTGCCATTTTAATCCTAAAATCCAATCACTTTACTTTCTTCCATAGATGGAGTATTTTAAACTATTAGTTTATCTGCACATAGGGGAGATGCTGAAGTAATAGATCAGAAGTAGATCTAGTTTGGATTCCAAATTAACAAAAAAAAAAAAAAAGGACATAAACGGAATAATTTTAAAATCTCCTTGGCCAAAAAACTGCTGTAGGCACCTCCTGAAGGAGCAAATGTAATTCATTAGAAGGGTAATGTAGAAATGAGAAGTTCTTTTGCCCATTAATTCTCAGCAATTATCTGCCCTGTGCCACTCTTTGAAGTGACTGTGGGAATGTGCAGAGGCCAGCAGTGTGGGCAGTGGAATCCATCCAGAATTTTAGGCTGTGTTAACATCTTGTTCATATTTCTGTAATTCAGAGATATGTTATCTTTGTTTTTTTCCTTAGTAAGGGTCTGCAATTTAATTTAAAACAGAAATCAAACTTTTAATGTCCAAGGCAGTAGTCAAAAATTTCTTGCTGGTTTTCAAGTAACAAAAAAAAAAAAAAAATTATGCATTTTTCTCATGCTAATAACAGGACCTTGTTACAAGCAGCTGCTAAAACAGCTAAATGTTGTCTTTCACTGAGTTACTCTATTTGCAATTCTTTAAAGCTTTGATGAGAATTTAAGAATTTATTATTAATTTTCCATGTTTTGAAGTGTTACTAAAGCGTTTTAGCCACTTTTGAGAACAAGAGCTGGAAAAATAGTTATGCACACTGACTGTGGCTGACGTTCTTGAGAACCTACAGTACACCTAGACTATGGAACACAACTTTGAAATTTGCCCTTTGTAAAAATCTGAGCTCTGGGGGGAAAAATTTCAAATTATCATTTTGTTTTCAGAAGATAAACTAACAGTTGGCTCCTACAGTTTCAGAACACCATCCCTGCATGGCTGATATTTGACAGCTTTTTGCGTCAGCAATATTGCAGATCAATTATTTCCATGGCCTAAACCCCAGAGCTCAGTGAAATGGAGTTGGCTGGGAGAATAAAGCAGCAGCATTCCTAAAATCCTCTCTTTGTTTCTGAGGGCACACTGTGTGCTGCTCTGGGACACAAAAGGCAGCCCATTTCTCATCGAGCGTTCCTGGCAAGACCAACATTCCTCTCTCAGTGTTTGAGGCCTGTTCTTCCTGCTGCCAACAGGGAAGGGGAGGAAGTTTTGTTTTAACTGCACATGCAGTTACTGTTCCTATCCTGCCCTAGATGCTCACCAAATTTGAGGCCTGTGCTTCAATATTTTACACTAAATATATCTATATTTATCTATAACTTCTGCCACAATCATAATGACAATCACACATCACAAATCACAATCATATCTGCCCAGATAAACCCCAAGTTGCCTTTAAAGCTGTAATTTTTCCAGTGTCCAGCTGTGCCTGTGGGCCTGGACAGAAACAAGCATTGCCACTGAAATGACAGTGTGAGGGTCTCACTCCATCACTCAATCCTTGCAGTGAAGATTCTGCTGTCTTCAAATGTGCTACAACAAAACAAGTACAAAGTGTCCCCCCGCGCCACTGAAAGCTTAAGTGTAGTGAAAATGCTGGGATTGCTCCTGAGACCTCGTCGTTGTGAAACAGAAAGTAAAATTAGGAGGCAATAATGTGAAGTTACTGTAACAAAGAAACGAAAGAGAAAGAGCAGAGTGCCTGGCATGCAGCTGGCATTTCTGGGCAGCTCTCTGAGAACAGAGCCCTGAAGAGGCAAAGGCAGAAAGCCATCTCCTTATGGCTTATTTTGCACCAGGAGTACAGCAAGTGCTGTTGTAAAAATCAGTTTACCCCGAGGAACACAATAAACTTACTCTCAGCTGTGCTGCCTTTCATACTGTGACACAGTCTGACACCTACAAACACTGTTCTTGGTGTTACTGTCACCTTACCCACAAGGAGAAAATCTGGTGAAAACAAGTACCAAATACTTCTATCAAGGAGGCCAAAGAAGGAATACAAATATAGCCAAGTGAGTAAAAAATGAAGCAGTGTATTCATCAGAAAAGTAAACAGGTGCAAACAACTACACTGCCAAGACACTTAAAGGAAGCTGGTGCCTTTCCTATCCAATCATTCCTTTGGAATCAGCTATTGCTGCAGTAGAGTGCACTATCACTGCTGGAAAGTTAATTTTTTTTTCCTGGGGTAGGATCAGATTTTTCAGTCTCTCCAAAATTCTTGCTAATTCAAAATAGTCTTTTTATGCCAAAACTGCACCCTGAGCTATTACAAGTTGTACAAAAATACAGGGGATATGATATATTTTTCATCAGTGATATTTTCACATTTCCTTAAAAGGCTTTTGAAACAAAAAGGTCCCATCAGTTTATCATGTTTACTCTTCAAGACACACCTGTTGGAGCATCTCTGCTGTATTTTAGATAACTCTTTGGATTTTGTTTAGTTTCATAAGAGAACCATCTTTTAAACATGCTAACCCAGAGTATGTCAAGGTAACACTAGATGAAGCTGTACCTCATTTCATGGAATTAAAGCAGCAGTGGATCAAAGATCTTTCCAAATTTTTAGAAGTGTATGGACAGTAATATCCAGCCATTTGCTACACCTAGACTGAATGCTTTAAGAAAAAGTGTTAGCTGGTTCTCAGTAATTACCATTAGGCAAAAGTGCATTGTCTTTGATTGTGCAGATACCTGGGAGGAAGGTGCTGAATTTGTTATATTAATACTAAAATGACTAAGCCAAGAGGAAATACAATTTTGTTCATTTCTGTTACTTAACATTCTGATTTATTATACAAATATGTATTCCTTTACCAATCTTCAAATTTCCGAATAAAAGAACCATTGTAAGACACTTCATTGAGCACTCTGACCAGTATTTTTCTGCAGCACTTTTTCAAAAGAAGACAAAAGATCCCAAACCAAGAGAAGTGTAACACTCCAGTTCCCCAGTTTTAGATTTTTCCTGCTCTGGGCTGAGTGAACAGCACGTAGCTGTACAAGTAGTTTTGCTCCCATCTGTATTTCTCTGTCTTTAAATATTGTGGAAAAAAGTACTAAAAATCCTTAATACATATCCCTGTAGATTTCCTGTAGTAAAGGATGTAAATGTGCATCAGATTCAGTCTTCTTGATTATCTGAACAAGCTGAGCATGCTCTGTGACCAGCTGTCGGAGGTCAGCCATTTTTTGGAGAAGTTTTGGGAAGAGGAAGGTGTCATCAGGATGGTTGTTTTGCAAGTGAAGTTTCAGTACATGCACAATGCTCTCCTGCATTTTTTCAATGTGTCCTACATTTACAAGACCAGGACGATCTGTTCTCAAAACAAGCAAAAGAACACATGTCATAATTTTATAATGATTCCTCAAAGTTTAGTTAGTGGTAGAACTGAATCTTCCAGAGGATAGAAGCTTTTCCATTAATTTTTTTTTAATTCACGAGAGGGAAATATCAAAATTTATTACCTTAGAGAGCAAATAGGTAGTGCTTACCTCCACAGCAAATAATGGCAGCAACAAAAAGGGATATATCGCTATCATCCAAATCCAGTGCATTGAATTTCATTGCAAAATCAAATTTTGGCTCCATGATATCACAGAACGGCTTTCTCAGGCTCTTCAGGAACTCCCGGGTTATGAATCCATTCCCATAGGCCACCAGCATCCCATCCTTGTTCATCACAGAGGCCAGCATGGCAAATATGGCTTCGTACACCCCGTACTTGAGCAGCGTCACCTGGTCGTTCAGGTCCAGGCTGGAGAAGCCAGGGATGGATTTGGCGAATTCCGTCAGCTCTGTCACCGTCTCCACGGACGTGCACTGGCAGCAGTGGAAGATTCGGACTTCTGCCTCCTTGTTCTGGATGCCATTGGCTACCAGCTTGGCCACCAGGGTCTTCTCTGCCATGCATAAGGTGTCCATGTCGTGGATAACAAATGGCTACAGAGGAAAATAACCCGCTAGTTCAGTCACTAAATATTGGTTATTCATCATTTTCTTCCCAAAGTTTTTCTTTTGATAAACTTTAACTTCCTTGCTAATCAGTCCTCGTCTACCAATAAACCCTGAGTTCTTTTATAATTCTTATCACGACAAACAGCACGTGACAAACTGTAATACCTGACAAATCTGCCCTGCAAACAGCAATGCAAATAATCAAATGTAAAGATGTATGGCATATCTTTAATTCAGTTTTATCTAATAGTTACAGCAAAGCTCCAGCAGTTCTGTGCTTGGTATGCACATATCCATCTCAGAGCCAGTCCCAGAGGGTTCACAAAAGACTTGTATTACCTTCTCCAGAAGTTCAGGTTATTCTGCCTACACTCCTATTGATTCCTAAACTAACTACATCTGATGCACATCATGATGCTTTCCTGAAGTACCCTAGGGGGAATACAGACAGTCATTTCAATACACAGGGCAGCACATTTGCATAAGAATGTGAACCCTGCACTACTCCTGTGTTTTATTATCAGATTTTCATAGACAATGTCTCAGTTGTCCCAACTTTCTTAGCTGCAGTTGGTGCTGAGTCATCTCTAAACAGAGAATCCCACTAGAATGCCAAACACAAAATTTGGTCTTTTCCATAATCCCCCTTTTGTTTTGACAGGTACATGCTTTACAAACAGATGAGCCATTCCCTTAAAACACCACAGCAAAAGCAGCATTCAGACTTTCTTATGAACAATCAGAACTCAAAAATATTTTTATACATAGCTGCAGAGCAACAACCAAAACAAAGTACAATCCACTGAAGAAAACCAACAAACCCCAGTGCTTCCCAGCCTAGTAAAGTCACAGCTACTGACCTTGAACAGAAGTTTAGTTCCATACACACCAAGCACCTTCCCTGTGCTGTTTTGCTCATTTCAGATTAAACAGCACGGGGAAGACACAGTGTTCTGTCAGGAACTCATAGGATTCACTTGTTTGATTCAGAAAACTGTCCAGCAGGTTTTAAAACATTTAATTTTTAAATGTTTATGGCTACATTCCATCTCACTCCAGCTCAGTTACACAAGGCAGAACTTCCCATGGGAAGGTGGATATGAGTGGAAAGTGGAAAAGCAAGAAACCCAATACATCTCTAAACTTTTAACAGATGTACACTATCTTATACACTTAAAAAAAACCAACAAAGCACATCATTTCAGTATGCAGAAAAGAGGTATAGCTAAGGACTTGGGAGCTAAATTAAAAAATGATACCATGTCATCATGAAAAACGCTCATTCATTCTGAAATGAATTGTAGTGGTGCCAAAAATTTAGATTCACTGAAATCAGTTGTTAATGCACAGTTCTGAAACTGGTGGCTTGTGAATCACAAGCAAAAACCCCTTCTTTTAAAATCTGTTTTTCTGCTGAAAAGTCAAAAGAAAATGATAATGTTTGCTTTCTTAGGAGATGATGAAATAGCCTAAAACCCCTTTGCTCTTCCCTGCATATGGAAAAAACTGGAAACAGCCTGTTTGTAACACTCTAGGGCTGATTCTTCATTAATTTTTATGTGCAAATTTACCCGGGCAGGCGTGTGCTGGTCACTGCTGGCTGGTCAGTCCCATGGCTGTGTCCCACACATTCAAATACAAGAACTGGAATTAAATGCTCTAGGATCCATCCCTGCACATGTGACAGATCCTGTGGCTTTTGGTTCTGACACAGGGTAACAAGCACAAAATTGATTTTCTGCAGAAGCCCACTCAGTGAGCAGCTAAAGGTGGTATTTACTGTAAGCTCACATCAGCCTAAAATGTTGAAGCCTGTGCCTCATTTTACACATCTCTTTAGTGCAATGAAGAAGACTGGGATAATTCATGTATCTCTCTTCTAATGCAGTAAGCTGTAGGCTTGGCTAGACTAGACTATTATATGCCAAATTCCATAATGCAGAAGACAGTTTGCTTACAATTTTGATAACACTCATCCCCACACTTACATCGTTTTCATATTATGGCATATGTAAAGTTTCTTCCCTGCAAAAGAGTTTAAATAAATGTGCATGAAGTGAAACAAGCTAGTCTTTACATCAATTATACTCTCCCATGTGCTACCACACGAAAAGCAGTTGATCAAATTGGGTAGACCTTGGCTAAATTACCCTGAAAGAAAAATAACTTCTACAGCATATGTGTCTTCACAACCTTGCTTGCTTCTGCCTTTCAAAGGAACCAGACAGAAAAGACCAGGAAGGCTGGAGGAGAAAATGGACAGCACTGTAAACAAAAAATTACAAACTCAAGTTTTCTTTTCCCTCCTGCTATAAATATTACTCTGATTAAAACAAGTCATGCAGAGCACTTGTTCACCCTACAAGCTAATAGTACTTATCCTGGCATTTGTAACAGAAAAACATTTTTTTTTCACTGTCATAAGAGGAAAATAATTTTGAACTGTTCTCCCCATATCAAGAGGTATTCACATTCAGGCATCACTTAACTTTTGATTAAGAATAAGAATTTAGAGTTATGAGTTTTTTGCTTACAAGGTAATTACCTGATGTTCCTTAAAGCCTCTTATGATTCTGATAGTGGTTAAAAGCTACCATATTTACTACAGATATTCACTTTGAATATTTCACATCTGTTTTACCATAATACTTATTTTCTAAAAGACTTGCTAAAGAGTCTACCAAATAACTACAATCACTTTATGGACCTGTCAGTTTTATTTTGAAGTAACAGAAAAAAATACTTACTGGATTGTTATTGGTTTTCCCTGCAAGGATGATTCTGGCTTTAACCTTGTTCATATTGAAGTTTTTCAGGTAGGCATCATGAATTCTTTTGGCAAGTGATTTAAGATCTGCCATTTCTGAATCTTCTACATAATTTTCACCTGTTAGAATTTCTGCTTTGAGCTTGGCCTTCTCTGACCTCGGCATTCGTCCAAAACGTATTGCTGATGGGAAGACATAATTGTAAAACAAATACAAATTAAGCCTTTTACTGTTGCTGATTAGAGCAGTAAGATTTTTCTGTCTAGAAAAACTGAGATAGAGGTGAAGAAATCATCCCCCTCCCAACACAGTCAGTGACTAACACACTAAACTGGAGGAAATCAGGTGTTTCAGAACACAAAGTGCTATATGCAATGAGCTAGAACACATTCCTTTTCCCTTTTACATCACCTAGATATACTTGTATTTTGTTTTCTCCTTATTGACTTCTCCAACTGCCAATGTGAAACTCAAAGTCCACCTTGGGAACTCTTAAAACAGTGAGTAAACACTCAGGACAGGAGCTTGGCAGAAAGCACACACACGAGCTGGAGAGCTGCAACAGAGTCAGGCCTGAATCCCACTGCTGGCTCAGAACCTGCAGGGGCATCCAGTTCTTTTTTCAACACATCTGTACTGCCAGTGGGAACCCCAGCCCAAAGACCTGCATTTGCAGCTCAAAGGCTACAGGCAACAAAATCTCCTCTATCCCCAGTACTCCCTACTGCTTTCTCAACAGACTAGCCCTTCAAGTCTGGAGAGGAGAGCAGTCTGAACACCCAATTTAGCCATTGGGATATTCTTCCAAGAGGCAGGAGATGCAAGGCTGAAACACCTCTGGGTATGGAGGTCTCCAGGTTTTTGGGCAAGTGGTCCTGCCATTCATGAGCACATCCACATCCTTCTGCAGTTTCAAGCTAAACCAGCCCCATTGGGAGATAGGCAAATGTTTGGCTCATACAGGGAGTTGCCTGAATCACATTTCAGCATCCAACCAGTGAGGACAGGACCTCATTCCTACACTGAGCAATTCAAGGCATGAACACCATCAGCCCTTCAACATGCCCAGGGGGTCTTCTCATGACACAAGGAGGTGACTCTAGGCATGATCTAAAATACAGCTGTGGACTTCAATGGAAGTCCAACAAAGAAAGCCTGTCTGTAATCTGGTTTAGCTGCTTTCTCCTTTCAGGTTGGGTGGTCACACCAACTTGTTGAAAAATACCTGCTCTAAACTAAAACTTACAGTTGTAAGATTATGGGTGTAAATTTAGTTGCAGCACTTTTCCTGAGAAATATTACCAGCAAGTTGAGAGTCATCCCTTTTCCCTGCTGCCTCACACCTTTGCTGCAATGAAACTGTGGATATTCCCTTCAACTGGAGCACAGGTGGCCACAGTGTTTTCAGTAGGATGAAACAGCTTCACATGGATGTCAGTTCCTGCCAACCAGCACAGCTCCCACTCAGCTCCCAACTTGAGATGTCACTTTGTTGTCCAGCACAGTTTTTGAGGATGGTTATCCCCAATCTCGCAGAGACTACCAACCCTCTCCCAGTGGACCTCAATCTCAGTCAAGGCTCACCACAGGAGAGCCAGGCTTCTGCAGAACCAGAAAGTCAACTCTCACAATGCCTCCTGCTGAGACTCTAGACTACAATGTCACAAGCAGCTTCCCCAACCCTGTTCCCACCCCACCTACCCCATCTGCATAGTTTCCTTAGGAAACTTGTCTCCAAACCTACAGCTTTTCACCTAGCCCAGCATTTTTACCTGCTTTCACACTGCACTTGCCCCCAAGTTCAGCCTGGACAATATCAGAGCCAAGCAGGGAAAGCAAACTACTGTCATCTGGCCAAGTGAGATGTGCTTTCTCATGGCTTGGCCTCTCCCTCTTCACCCATATTGCTCAGCAAGCTACGTCCTGCACAGAGAACTGCCTTGTGGGCTGAAATTGGTCTGTAAGCCACAAGCTTGCCACTCTTATCTTAAATCACTAGCACAAACAACAACATAACTTTTAAACTGGATATCTAAATGCTCTGAAATTCTACCATTCTGTTTAACAAACAACCTACCAGATTCCTGTTGCACAGTCAGCACAGACCTTTGCCCTCTCTCCCCACTTTCTGAACCATCTGCCCAAGAGCTGTTGCACTGTAACCTGAAAAATAATGAAGGCTGCTTTCCTACAGACTTCTATCCTACATCACTCCCCCTCACAATGAAAGCTTGTTCTCCTCCTACTCTTCTACAAAACCCTTGATCAGAATTCTTCCAGTGTTGAAATTTGTTTCAATGGCAGTGCTGGTGCCAAAGTTCTGGGGTGAAGAAAGCAAATAAATGAACATTCATATGGACAAAACGACATGTAGCACAACTGTATAAAGCTCACAACAGCACGTTTGGCAGCTCTGCATCAACCACATGAA
The DNA here is from genome assembly GCA_024734555.1 of Trochalopteron elliotii. NCBI lineage: Eukaryota > Metazoa > Chordata > Aves > Passeriformes > Leiothrichidae > Trochalopteron > Trochalopteron elliotii. Next base: position 654,608 of record JANPWX010000069.1, on the reverse strand, counting down.
CCCATCAGGGAAACCAGCATCCCCCACAGCGATTTATCCTGTAAAAAATCTGAGGTTCAACTCATGTGTGTGAGTAAAAATGCTATCCAAGTGCCTGCCTCCACCAGCAGGCTCTGGGTAGGAACAAACAAATTAAGGGCACTCTTACCTACCATTATGTGACATTCCAACTGAAAGGCACTTTTGAAAACGACAGTATTGGCACTTATTACGATTTTTTTTCTGGATTTTGCAGTTGCGATCACATTTATCGTAGATGAGTTTTAAACGAATTGTTCTTCTAAAAAAGCCCTATAAAAGGGTCGGAGAAAAAAAAAAAAGTGATGTTAATGAATGTTGACTACTAAGCTTCAATCATACAAGTAATTTTTTTTTCCTTTTACCATTTATTGTAGGACAGCCTCTAACTCAACTGCTCTTTCCAGGACGTCTCCAGTCCGCAGTGCAAGGTTGGTGACACACTGCCCAACCACAGGGACAGCAAATCCAGAGCCACTCAACATTTTGTGTCACATCACACAGCAACATGTCATTTAGGCTACAGGACACACCTGGCTAGGAGCTGGTTCCCCATCTCTAACAGACATTCTGCATTATTCCATAAGATCTACATTAGAATGATCATACTGGCATGATGCATGAGAGAAAGCTGTACACAAAGACAGTTATTTCTCTCCTGGTACCTTCTAATATAGAAAAAACATGGAAATCTAAAACATTAGAGGGAAAAGAAAAGAATCTTATAGCTCATGGATCATATCATCCCAAGAATTGTGCATTAATGATAAGAGCAATTTGTGGCAGAGACACGTCCTGGCCCCAAAGCTACAGGAGGTACAATAGTAAGGGATTCAGGCAGCATGTGGTGGAGGTGAGAAATTCAGGATTTGTTGCTGTTATAACAGGAATGTGGCATACTCCTCCCAGCCATACTCCAACACAAATGAAACACTAGTGGAACAAGAAGGCTTTGATTTTTTGTTTTTTTGGTCACAGTTTAGTGTTTTGTTTTAGCGTTACACTAACTACATGCAGAAAAGCAGCATTAAAATTATCATTGTGAATTGTTCCTGCCTGATGAAGGAGCTTGGTATTGAGTTACAGTTTCTGGATGACTTACTTCAGAAAAAAGACCACAGGTAGGTTTATTTAAATAATTGCAATGGCTGGAGCTATAGTAATAAAAAATTTACATATCAAATGTTTATCTTCATATTACCCCATAAATAAAGCAACGTGATTTCAGTTCTTAAGAAGAAAATTATGACTGTACCTTACAACCTTCACAAGCATGTACTCCATAATGGTAGCCTGAGGCTTTATCCCCACAAATTCTACATTCAATGTTTAATGCTCCACTGGGTGATTCATCTATGCTACCTGGAGCTGTGGCAAAATTAATGGATGAAGGACTGGATGCTGGTGAAAGGGTGTCTAAAAAAAAAAAGAACACTTCATAAATACTATACTATCAAGACTGACACAATTTCTATACTAAAAACCACAGGAAAAAAATGAGCTTATTCTAAAAACTAATCTTGTGTTAATAGTCATTTAGTGAACTAACAATTTGACCATAAGTCTTTGAAAAGTAATTCATATTCCCAGTGCAAATAGACACAAAATACAGGGTGTACCTTGCTAATTTTGACACAACATGGGATGTGTCAAGGAGGAAAAGGCCTTACTGAAGTGATTCTGGCAACAAGAACTAGATGGGTGATAATGAGCCCAATAAATACACACCACACCAATGTTCTCTGCAAAAAGGTTGTGAACAGCTCATCTTGGCTTTACAACTTCCATCTCTTGTGGTGCAGGGATGAGCAGGGCATCTCTTGTTGCAGTACCACAAGAGACACATTCCTACCTCACACAGATACACTTCAGATACACCTAAGGACCCCTGACCTTTGAAAAGCTACTCATAATTTTAAATGGCAATCTAAACTGAGGCCTGAAAAGCAGATGGATGAGTCCTGCACATCAGCAGAAAGGCTGGACAGATATTAAAAGGAAGGGAACACAAATGCCTGCTTCTAAAATAGCCTGCCTCAGATATTTTGTGTTTTTCTTATAATGGGCAAAGCATTTCTGAATTGTACAAAGAAATAAACTTGCCAGGTGTGCCACCAGTAGGCGAACACATTACAAAACTAACACGTTCCAACCTCAATTATTTCAATTAATATTTCCACCTTGTTTGAGGAAAATATTTTCTGAGGCCAGAATTTCTTTTATCTTCCATCTTGCAACTTGCACCACAAGACTTCAGCAAATTAATGGGCGTGTTATTTTAACAGACAGATTAAGAAACACTCATGAATGTAGGTCAGCAAGTATTATGTTGGGAAAAAACCTTGGCACAGAACTCAGAGTCTCCATTGCCAGTGCTGCCAAGCCCACAGGCATCAGAGTCATCAAGAGCAGCCTAAACCCCAGGATTTTTTAAAAGTGTGATTTCATTTTACTTGCCTTCTGGAACTTGAGCCTTGGAAGTTTACATTTTGCATGTTCTCTAACCACAAAAGCAGTATGTTTTGCAATGAGCACTGAATACTCCATGAGAAGGTGACAGTAGAAGCTGATCTAAATTACTGTAGGCCTTGTACACACCTACACTCAAATAATGGCAAAGCCTCCTGCCTCTGAAGGACCACGTTATAAACAAACACACACACACATAAGGCATCTGTACAAGGCATCTGTCTGATGACAAGGTCTGCAACCAAAAGGGAACAAAGTCATACTTCTAGAAACATTCCTTCAGTCAGTACCAGGAGGCAACTCTCCCCATTCCTTTTAAACCCACACTGTTCATTTCAGCTGCCCCAGTTCTATTATTCCAAGGTGAAATAGGGATCACAGGCTAGGAATTGATCTAAAGTAAGAACCCCCCAAAACAAAGCATAATGCAAACCAACCAAAAGGTTAATACTAAATTGGCTCTCCTGCTGAAAGACTTGCAAACACCCAGATTCAACAGGAAAACCTTACTGAGATCACCACAGTGTCCCACACCACTGCAGTGATTCCCATTCTGATCACCCAAACAAAGCCTCTGACTAAAGACTATGTAACTTTATGTTCAGCCATTCTTCAGTGACATTTGTCTGACATATTAACTTTAGCCTTAAGTATTTTAAAACCATGCCATAATCAGCTTACATATTTCTAGTGTCACTTCATCACAAACAATAATTATTGCATTAAAGTAGTTCTTAATTTCTACCATTCTATTTATAAAAGAAAGTTTTATGTTAAACTAAACTCTCTTACCTGTTATAACTGATCCATCAGATCCTGGACCATTTCCCAGTGATTGGAATTCTGTTAAACTTAAAGCTCCAGAACTATCATCACCCAGAGACTGGGACAGGTCATGAATGTTCTCCATATCTTGTAGGAACTCTCCAGACAAAGGGCTGTCTATATCATCCTCCTCCAAGGGAGTGAGGGGATAGAGCTGGTTTTCAGTGTCCACCATTTTGATCAAGTAGAGCAGTCACTTAAACTTCTTTTTACTGGTGAAAGAATAATTTAAAAAAAAATCAGATTTTTAAAAAAATATTTGAACCAGTTGCAGCACAGTGAATACAGGATTTCTAATAAAAAGATGAAACATTATACAACATTCTATTGCTCTGGAAGCTTTATGCAACATGAATCATCAAGAGCACAGGGTGGGGAAAATTCCCCAAAAGACTTCAAGATGAATGAAAGTTATGACAAGATCAATCTGTAGATTGTTGTTTCCTCTCATTGCTGAGAACAGTGTTTCTACAGAAGGTATTATGCACTTTCCACCAAAACTTATAACAAACATCAATATTCTACTCATTCTTCTTCAGCAGGAAAAATAATGGAGATGCTGCCACTATTACTAACTTGCTATCTCATTCTACAAAGACCATTAGTACAGATCTATTTGCCCAATTTCTTTGAAACAGGATAGTTTTAACTAGAAAAGGAAAATAATTTCTATGTCCCATAGTGCAGCACGCAGGAATATGTAGGAGACTAAGTATGGGAATTTATCCATGATTTCCAACACCAGTTACACACAACAGGGACTTTACTGTACCAACTGTGCTACTGGACACACAGCATGGATAAACCCAGTAACACCTGGAACTAACTGTGCTGTTTGCTCTTAGTTATCCACCCACGTCCCTGACATAACCAGGACATACTCAGACTCAGAAACGAGAAATCCCTCATATGCAATTTGTGAAGATAAAGTTAAATTCTTATCTGCGTGATGTATCTATTTTGTGATGGGGGAAAAGTATAGAGAAACCTCCAGCAACCCAAAGGAGACTGCTAAATTTGTCTCCCTAAGGAGCCATCAGCAAAAAGAAGAGAGGAATGGCAGAGCATATGATTGGCACTGCTCCTCCAGTGTGCTCTCCATGAAGCTCTGCTGGGCTAAACCAGTTGCTCACTGCACAGAAACACTGTATTCCTCTGCAGACACTCAGCCCCAGGATAGCTGGGTTGGTTCCAGCAGGCGCTGGGCTCCTGTGCCCAGTGCTCCCTGCTGAATCACATCCCTCCAAATACCACTTCTTCATCCAACACACTTTTAAAAGATCATCAGACACTGAAGTCTACCTTCACCCACCACAGGCATTATCTGTCAGAAAAGCTTGAGAGCTGACCTCTGAACACAGCAACAGCTGCCCGGTGTCGCCCAAACAGCACCACACTTTTCCTCACTCACAATAAATACGTAAAATTCAGCAGCCTTTTTTCAGCTGAATTTCTGCAAAAACAACCTAATAGCTAGTGAAACATAAATGGAGTGCTTCTTGTTTTAACTATTAAATTACATACCCTTTTGTACTTTCAAACACTACTCGTAAATTACAGCTGCTTAATCATTAGAGCTCTTGTCAATGATTAACTGGTACTTAGGCAAGCATGGCAACAACATAACAATTTCTGAAGACTGTCAAAATACACTAATATTCACAATACTGACAATTAATTTTTTAATAAGCACAGAAAATCTTTAATGTCTAGTATTTAAGCAGTAAACTGCCTTCTGGCTTCTCTGTGCTCTGTGTGTGTGTACACACACATATGCTTTCACTGGCAGGTTTCACATAATATGCATTGATCCCTGCTTGAACAAAAAAAAAAGCTTCTAAAAAAAAAAGGGGTAATGAATATGAAGTTCATTTAATATTCACAGAGAGAATTTTGCCCTGTGCAGAGAAAAAGCCCTGTGCATGTTACAACAGTAGACATAGTAGGTGCAGCATGATGATTCCACTCAAAGATCTGTGTCTTCTAAGTATTTAAAGAATTCTGTGCCACAAAGACACCTGCAGAAGTGCAAGTTTCCCATACAACACTTTAGTCTCCATAACCCCTTTCCTACTGCCAAGTACCAACACACACAAACTGAAGACAAGAGAACAAAACATAGAAAAATAAGGACACCATTTCATGTAATTATGATTTTAAGTTTCAACAGGTTTTACTCTCTCACATCCTGTTATCTCTGAAATATGTCTATTTTCACAAAAAAGTCCTTCCCCACCACTTCACTGTGAATACCCACTGAGTAACTTACCTATAAACTTGAAATTGGTCCCAAAGAAATCAGTCAGATTATTAAAGAAAAATATCTCAACATGCAGCTATCAGTTACTTGCTTCATTTTTGGAAAGAGATGGAGGGACACTAAACCTCCAGCCCTGCCACATTTAATACTTGCCACACCAGGGATAACCCCTGTAAGGAAAGAGGTCTCTGAGATGCAAAGGTCTCTGGGAAGCAGTAACAAAGTCTGATCTTACTGCATAAACAAATTGATCGTGTAAAGGGCTTGCTTGCAAATACCAGGGTTAAAGTTGAAACAATCATTACCTCTAGGTCATTTTGGGAACGTTGGGGCTGAAAACAGCACATGCAAAACTCGTGATTGCAATAGGTATTTTTAGAAAACTTCACTGGATAGGAAAATCCTTGAATATGTAAGCTGCAGAATATTTCCAATATCCTGATGCAACACAAAAAAGAATGGAAAATAAGATTTGGTACCTAAAGTAGGACACCCAGACTTTCACCTGGGAAAGGATGCACATTTTCTCCTCTATCATGTGACAATTGATTCGGTTTTCATAGTTTGTAACCTTATGTACTTGTATTTTTTTTTTTAAGTATTAATAAGACAGAGAACATTTTCTATGCACATGATGAAAGATTTTCATAAGCCACCCCTTCATCAAGACTGCCAGCTGCACACCCCGTCTCCAAAAAAACCCACCCTAAAAAGCTTCATCTTTTTTTCCCTTTACTCAGCTCTACTCCAAGATACCATAAGCAACTTACAGGTATCCCTGCCTTTAAAAGAAATCAAAATTCACATACCCTAATTTTGAAAACTGACAGCAAAGCTGCAAAGTCAGGATCTTCAAAGTCACATAAGGGAAAATTCTATGCAACCTTGATGTGAATTCTCTCCCCAGCCCCATGGCAGGGGAGTGAGCAAGTGGGGCTTGGTTGCCTCCTGGGGTTAAGCCCAGACAAAATGATAGAAACAACATAGGAATGGTTGGGTTTTTTTGTTTTGTTTTATATTACTCAGCCAAACTCAAGGAGAACTTACTAAACTAGGAAGTTTCTTTAGACCCAGGATTTTCTGTCCCACTGGATTTTAAATGACACTGGCTAGTGTATATCACAGATCAGTATCACTGAACAGTACCACTCAACCCTCCTTTTAAATGTGACCTTCCCACTTTCAGCTGCTTTCTAGACCTGCAAGATTATATATCCACAATTTTCTCCAATGCTTCCTTTCACTTATGTATCACGTTTATTATACACTAAATAGTTTGGAAAATTGTTTGTTTTGCCAAGATTACTGTTTAAGAAGGAACTAATAACAGGGCAGCAACAAAACTATTCAGGAGATAATGAAACTATTTATTTCAAATATCATAGCCTCTAGCTTTCACACAACAGATGCAGTTACTAATGCAGAAAAAACTACGAGGAAATTAATTTTCAGCAAACAGAAATAAGAGAGGTAATTCATCTCACCTAACGTCAAACAGCTCACTTAACGTGTTTGGGTTGAGTGGAGCTCAGTGGAATTTCCACAGCCATGACTGATCTTCGAGGCCATGATTACACACTAAAACCATGGTACTTTTCAATCCAACCACTTCCCTGATCCAGTTCACTGCAAAGCCTCACAAACACTAGTGCTGGCTCAATGGAGAGGGCAGAAACAGGGAGCTGGGGCGAGGGATACATGTATGTAACTGCAAATGCAGCCTGAATCTCCTCTGCAGAATCCAGTGCCTGTGTGGACAGGTTGGGTCTGCAAACCAGGCACCTGCACTGCTTGAAGTGAAGGAGCCAATGGCTCTTTGGTCTCCTGTGAGAGGTGAAAACTGCTTTACAGATCAGGCAGCACCTCTATTAGACTAAGGAGTATTACCCTCTTTTGGCAGGCTGCTATGTGCACATGCCATAGATGCTCACCTTCCAGCAGTAAAACTGCCACTGAAATACAGTAAATGGAAGATACAGGCATTTACTCTGAGTTTACACAACATGCTAAAATTAATAAATAAATAAATACCAAAAATGAAATTAAATTTTCAATGCTGGAAACTCAAGCTGAGAGTAGAATTTAGCTCAAAGAAAGACTTCAGCTGCTTGTAAAGAATAAAACAACATCCTAGCTTCAAGTGGCTTTCTAATGGAGAATTTTAAATTCAAGAAGCCCCACAAGACCCTGGTAACTAGGAGCTCCACTCAGAACACTTGATATTTACACTGGTTTCATATTAGACCAGAAAATAGATTTCACCATGTTCCATCCACACCATTAGAGGAGTCAGCGTGTATCAGAGGTAATGAAAGACCACAGCTCCTGGGTATGGGTGCAGTGAGATCTGAAGGCTGTGTTTAAAGGAGGCCCTGCAATCCCTTTGACAACACCAGCCAGATTTGGTTTCATCAGCACAGGGACAAGAAGGTTTTGCAACTTCTGCCTCCAGGCTCCAAAGACAAGACTTACAGGTCTATCACCTCAAGTTTACACTTATCTGCAATCGTGCTTGCTTTCTTTCAAATAAATGGATGTATCAAACATGGCATTACTCAAATTTGCATCGAGGCCCTTCTGATAAAAGGAAAATCCCATATTGTGAAGAGTGGAGAGAGATGGTGTTGTTTGAACTGCCTTCAAGCTCAAATACGTTCAAGTCTGCATAGAATGCCAACATGACTGAGATTTTTTGGTTGTTGGGTTTGTTTTTTTCTCTGCTAAATGTGAGTTTTCATATTCAAAAAGTAAATGCTTTGGAGGCTTCTGTAATTGGGAATAGGAAGATTTGATTTTCTGACTAGTGAACGTTGAACTGAAACTAAAGTCAGAAATAGCTGTATGACAAAGTAAAGCTTTCAAATCTCTTTTAAACCTGTGTCTGCTGAATCCTTTAAAGAAATGTCTACTCAGGACTTTGGTATAAGTCAAGAGTAATATAAATTAACAAACTATATAATACTACACTTAGGGTTATTGAAAAACCTATCATGTTTTCCTTCAGTTTACTATTTTCTTCAGTAAGTGTTTTTGGAGGGGTCTTTGTTGCTTTGGTTTTTTTGTTTGTTTGTGGGGCTTTGGGAATTTTTCTTTTGCATGTTGCTTTGTGTACTTTGAGTTCCTAGGTTTTTGTATTTTTTTAACTACATTATAATCCAGTCTGAAATTTAAATGGTACCAAACCCAAGCAAGCACTGCCAAAGACTCAAGTGAAAACCTTTGTGTTAAAAAAGTCCTTTGTCTTGCTTCAACTTTTATAGTTCAGATACACAGAAAGCCTAAAAACCTCTCAGTTTGTAATGGTGTCTATTTCCATTTTTACACTCAAACTGACTACCAGCCTAATCTATAGAATCAAGATACTACTGTTAACACAGCTTTAAAAAAATCAGCCTGTAAAGCATATAAGAGATTAGTCGGTTTATTACGTAAGTTTTTAATGCACTTAAAGCAAATATTCATATTGGAGTTCATAATGTACAGTATTTTAATGGCATAACCACTGAAGAAAATATATTTCATTAACAAGAGATTCAAAAGGACAATAAGAATTTCTTTTCTGCAAGAAATTAAGCCATGGCATAGTGGCCATGTTATGTTATAGAGTAGTCTGTGTTCTCTGCCATGGGCTACCTTTCAAGCTCACCACAGTTCCACCAATACTGCTCACAGCTCACCAGAGTTTCTCCTGAAACCCCCACTCCAATTACAGTTACAACTCCAGTTACATTTACAACTTTGCACTTGCAACACACTCCCCCTTTTTCCTTTCCTCTCCCAGGTGAGATCCCCAGGTTTTGCTCTTCAACCAACCCATTTCAATGTCAGCATCTCTTCAAGTCACTGCTATATCCCAGTCAAATTATTCCATGCTTGAGGAGGATTCAAAAGATTACATGTGTTAATCACAAAATTTGCTCTTCAAAGTTCTACAGATTCTAAAGCCTCTGTGGCAACACCTGGCAGGCCACGAGGCTGACAGAACATGCTGGGAGCGTGTGCTGAACGCTGACATGTGGAGATCACAACTGCTAAGAAACTGAGAGCTGGTGCATCATTGAAGAGGCTGCTCCTGCTGCATGTACATCAAAAGCTGGGGTTTGATTTATGATTGATATTTGAAGCAAGGAGAGGTCACATTCAGACAAACACGACATACATGTATTTGCCATTTGATCCAAGAGCCAAGGTCACGTTCACACAAATGTGTCATCTGAGTATTTGCTTTATTTTTATTACCCCGTTGATGAAGCTGAAGTTATTTCACTTTCCTTGTGTCCCAAAAACTCCTCACCCATTTATCTGGTGTGTCCCAAAAACTCCTTGCCCATTTACATAGAAGTTGCCAGGTTTTTCTAAGTTTTGCAATACTGTACAAATGTCTGAGGAGCTAATTATATAAGGCAAGATTATGAATTGATTAACAGTTAGGGACACCTTCATTTCAGAGATCAGAACTCAGACTGAGGCTAAATCTGGTTGCATGGTATGGCCAGAATTAAGAAAAAGGAACAAACCAAAAATCCAAAAATCTCACAAAAACTGCATCTTATAAACTGCAGGCATAGATCAGATGTCCTAAGCCATCGTCAGGTGGGGTTTTTTGGGTTTTTTTTTATTAATAGGTAAAAATAAGTTTGAGTGGTGAAGTCAAAGTTGATTACAACATGTACATTTACAAACAGCCCACGCATTTGCCCCAACATGCTGCTCACTGGGAACCAGATCCTTAAGACTGAATTGGAATGCTGCAATTGTTTCCTTACACATGTGATTCCTGCAGCTCAGATTATGAAAAGCTCCTGCTAGACAATTTTCTAACTATACCCTGATATTCTACAGAGATCTCATTTGTTGAAGGATACAGATATCTGAGGGTAACAGGCAAATAGAAATTGCATTTTAGACTGGTGACTAAATTATTATCTCCAATATAATCAATTCCTGAAGTAAATAATATGTAAGCCCCTTGCTAAGTCTCCTGCAGAGTACATTTTCACTACATATGGTAAAAATAAACTTCATAAGGTAACAAATTAAAGACATCTGTGCAACTGAAATTGTCAATTAAAATTATAATCTAATACACACAGATGCAGTGCAAGGCAAAATTTTTGGCATATTGATGGTGCTGCTACATAAACCTCTCACTCAGAAGATCTACTTGCTCACATACTTGATTAAAAAAACCCAAAATCAAATAAACCCACAAAAACACAACATACATGACTATTTTGTCAAGTAAAACATTACTTTTATAAGCATAACTGTCTAGTAACTCTTCCTTACAAATGGCAAAATTCAGACATACTATGTTTATGAAAAGAAAAAGCCAATTGCCCATAACTTAAAGTCAAGCAAACACCTGGATGCACTTTCTGAAACTGATGGTATTTCAACAATCTTTAGGGTTAGTGTGTAAGTGCAGATAACTTAAAATATGTTCTTACAAAACAGAATATAGGAATCCCTTTTGTTATCTGCAGACCTTTATGTGTGATAGCAAGTGGCAGATATTATTGATAACAACATATTCTTTGGTATGTTATCATAATATATATATCTCACATATATATTATAACATAACATACAGCAGTAACATACTCTTTAGAAATTAGAATCCTTGCTTTGTTATAAATAAAGATACTTGTCTTCAGCTGACATTTGTCATAAAAGAAGGATAAGAATTAATTACCTAATCTTTTGTTTTCTGGACAAATTTAATCTTCCTGTATTACGTGAACCTTGCTTATTCTTTAAGAGAAGAGCAAAGGATTCCTATTATATTCCTATTAAATAAATACTTCAACTGAATACAACCTCATTCAAGGCCACGTGTTATACTTGACAGGTGCCAATTAATTTTGAGTTTACTGACTGGCAATGAAATCTTTGCAGCTGTATATGATTTTGGGAGTTTAAACAGCAAGATAAAAGCTTGGGAGCACTGAGGCAGTACCAGATTTGAGAAGTACCACTCACACAGGTGCTTATTATTGTCCCCTGTCCACATGGCACCCCCAAAGCACCACAAACACAGCGTGGCTGCTTCAGCCTGAGCTTGCCTGTCCTCTTGTGCTGGCTGGAAACTGACAGGCCAAACAGAAGGGACAACTCCTTATTTTATATTGCATGGCTTTCTTGGCAGGGTCCATGTGTTCTCTTTACTTCTTCCCAGTCACCAACTTCCATGGAAATGACAAAACTTTAATGCCTTTGCAGCCATTGCTGCTCTCTCTAATTTGAGAAGATTTGCAGAATTATTGGGCAGCAGACCATACTGCATGTACCTGGCAGGTAACTAGACCAGAAGAGGTGAGAAAACAATCTTGAAAACTGCTGTCAGTTTTGGGGCAAAACTCTCTTCCCAAGACTGATCTGGATATTTGCCTGCACTAGCCCCTAATTCTTGCAGACATCTTAATGGCAACATTCTTCCTGAATAAAGAGCTATTGTTTTGGAACAAAACTTTCAATCCAAAAGGAAAGGAAAAAAGGGAAAAGATAAATTAAAATTACTTAATGCAAAAATTTGAAATTATTTGTGTTTACATATTGATTTAAGACTGTGAAAAGTTTCATTTGAGTCTTACCTGCCATTTAATGATTAGGCCTTGCAAAACCCCATTTTTAGACAACTTAGACAGATACAACTTCTCCATCGGACAAACTCCCAAATTTTGACACCCTGATCTCATTACACGTCCTGCTCAGAAAAACAGAAATGAAAAAGCCCACAACTTTGCCTCTGTACCTTTTCCTACAAAAGCTCTCCTACTTCAGACCAGTATTCCTTCAAAAGAGACATGAAGTCTCTTCGTTCTCTCTTCTCATTTATAGCTTAAACTTCTAGCTCGGGCTCCTTATTGTTTTGGCTCGGGACAAATGTCCAGTTGCTTTGGTATCTGGTACTGCAATTTTTGCTTCCAAGACCAACAACAACAAAAAATATGTGTCTTCCTCAAGAATACCTCCTTTCAGTCACCACCACACTCCCTATCCCAAATCTCAGGTTACAGTCCTTTTCAATATTCTTTCAGCTGTCTTATTCCTCTCCTCTATCAGCCATATCAGCCCATCCCAAATCATCCCCTCAGTCCTCCAGTCTCCAATCTCAGCTCCTCCAGCATCTGCACAGCTGCACCCCTCACCATCTGCATGATTCATCACCAAACATAACAGACCATGATTATTCACTGTTTGAAAAGCTACAGTGGAATTTACATCTCTTTCTGGAAGAGATTCAAGAAGCCTGAATTCGCCTTCTTAGCAGAGAACACCACCACTGTGTATTTTCAGTGGTTTTATTTCACTGATAAACTTTATTCCCTTGTCCAGACATAATGACATGACTTATTTGATAAATTAAATTCAGCTTAACAGAGGGATTTATATCCTTTAAAAAATAATGACCCTCAGATAAAATATTACAGATTTAGGCCCCTTCTGCTTGCAAGTATCTTTTTGAAAACTGAGTCATTCCAATGGGCCAGCTTTTATAGTCTTCTACCAGCACAAAAAAAAAATCCAACATCTTATGTAACTAGCACCTGATGTTGTGTAGTTTACTTACTCTTTATTGTGCTACAGTTTTACTCATTCGTTAGAAGTATTTTTACAGGCTCTTGTTGCTCAGCTATTACGTTTAAATAAATAAACAAATGAAACCTGCCAAAAATAAACTAACTTCAATTTAATGTCATGCCACAACTCAGAGTGGAATGTTAAACAAAATTCTTTCACTTTTTGTTGCTGGGGTTTTTTTTGTTGGTTTTGGTTTGGGTTTCTTTTTTGTTAAGAAAAAGACGTTCAGTTTTGTTCTGACAATTCAGACATCCCTACCTTGAAAAGTTTTTCTTTGTGATAAATGTATCACACAAAACCAAAGTTTACACTGAATTAGCATTACTCACAGGAGCCTTGGCAACAGGCACAAATGCAATTAATCTACATTTTTTGGCAAATGGACATCAAGTACTTGTAATTGCAAGCTCCTGAGGTGTCAGATAGAGGATATACTTGGGACACATGACTTCACAGCTCTAAATCAGGTCACTCACTACAGTGTACAGATCACAAGCCTCACACTCCTGCATGATCAAAAAGTGGCAAACTAGAACCAATTATTTTCCCTGCTCATGCTTTATGACATGAAGGGTATCTGATGCCCAGTTTAACAGCAATACCAGCACTGCTGTACATCTGCCATCCCACTCCTCCTAAACAAGGCAGCATCTGAACTGTAGAAAGGTGGAAGAAAAATGTGGGTCCAGCAAAACAGCCAGGAAAAAAAAAACTCTTTAAAAAGCCATGCATGTACTTTCATATTCCAGTTTTACTTCCCTTGGTAAGGCATTGCAGCTGGCTTGAATCAGACTTTGAAAGAGCAGTTATGGGTACACAGCACACAGTCCCTCTCCGGACCACAGCTGAGTTACTGGTTGCAAAATAAAGTTAGTTACCTCCAGGGTACCTGGACAAGTCAGCTCAAGTAACGTAATAACTCCCTCACATCAAAAGGACATCCCTTCAGTAGCTCCCCGGCACTGCCGGCCCCGCACCTTCCCTCTCCCTCTGCCCTTCCCGCCCCGCTGCTCCGGCGCTGGCGCTGCCGGATCCCTCTGGCCACCTCTGGCACCGAGACTGACCCCGGGAGCGGCCGGAGCCGCTGCGGAGCCGCCCCGACACCGCTGTGGCCCGCAGCGGCTTGGCAGGCTCCCAGCAGAGCGCCCAGCCCCGGGCACTGCATCCCTGCCATCCCCACACTCCGCGCCAGCTCCCGGGAACAGTCCCCCGCCAGTTTCATTGCCCAGGGTACGCACAGACTGCCTCGGTGAAACAATCCCCTTCACTGAATCGGTACAAGTGTAACACAGGAAAACCACAGACAGCTAGAGAGAGCTGAACGGACCCTCTGAGGGGCAGCAAACGGGACAGATAGGAGAGTATGGATGAGAGAAGGAAAGAAGGAGCCTAGATCAGATCCAGCCATGCTCTGTTAGCCACACTTCTTGCTCTAGCCCGTATTTTCAGGGCTGTCAGGAACCACTGACAGAGGACATCCCATTGTTTTCTGCATTTATGTGTGCATTCTTACACACACACACACCCCTTGCCATGTAAAAGAGAAATAAAATGAATGATAGCTGCAGACAGAACAATTCTATGTTCTTAGGAGATAATCACTATTACATTTCCGCAGGATTTATTACAGGACTTAAAAGCTTGAGAAAATGCAACTCCTTGTAAATTTGGTTAGAATGACAGCAGCTCAGCATGCTGAAAATCAGATGCCCAGAATGTACATTTAGCTTGAAAATTTGACAGCTGTTTGGAAATATTGGCCTGTTTATGCACAGTTACATGTGTACATCTCCAGCACAGAACAACAGGTACAGCTGGTGCTTTGCTCAGTAGCCCTGTGCTGCTTGTCTCTCACTTACCTAGATACTAAAGCTGCTACCTGATTTGATCACACTGGCCTGCTTAACTGCACACAGCATGTCCTTCAGCCTGAGGTGGGCAAGAATACATAAACCTCACTTGGTTTATATAAATACACACACATACATATATAGCTATTTTGTAATCTTCCACTGAAAACTGCCAACAATACTCACTATGACCTGTGGGCTGCAATTAATTGTATTTTAACATCAGAGTGTGTGAATTAATTGACAGCTGTACTGGAGGATTCCTCCACCCTGTTGGACAGAATGCCACCAGGCACTGATAAACAAGAGTCTCCAAAGCACAACACCCACAAAGAGTCTCGTGACACAACACCCACCTTCTCCCACAAAGAGTCTCGTGACACAACACCCACCTTCTCCCTCCTCCTCCCCACCACGGACCCAATTGGTTTCACAGTATATTCTCCAGCCTTACTACGCCAGGGAACGTTTTCCACACACGTTGAACAAAGATGCCAGAGAGTTTGGCTTGGTTTTGTTTGGTTTTGTTTAATGGGAGCCTGCCCCATGACTCCAGTGTCAGGTACTTTGTACCATTTTTCCTGAAGCAGTAACACTAACAGCAGGTTAGCAAACATCCTCAGTAATTCAAGTCTTCACTTTCAAATAAGGTTTTGCAAATAAGACATGAGTTGCTCTCGCCTTCTGAACATTCACGTTCAGTGGTTTGTTCTGTGATTTGTTATGTCAGTCATTTCCCTTAAATTATTTTTGAAACAAAACAGGCATGCAGCACTTATTTGTGTAACAAAACAAAACAAAGAATGACAATACAAGCCTATGTTCAGGTAATAGAACTTTGCATAACAGTGCTGGGTGCGTGGATATACACAACAAAACAGTAAGACCTGCCTCCAAATCTTAATCACAGGCTCTAGAATAGTTTCAAATGATCCATTTTTATGATTTTTCTTTGTTGTTAAATGTAAATAATATTAAGTTATTGTGATATTATTCTTCCATTTAAAATACATCAAACTCTAAACCATTCACCACGGTAAGTTCTCTCAGCTCCAGGAGGTTATACACTCACAAATGAGTAAGGATTTGCTCAATCAGCAGCTCTGCTTTCCTTCTACATCCTTCTCAACAAAATGAAAACAAACTAATGAGATACAAAAATATGAAATACGAAAATATTGGACTAACTTGTTTTCACATGTATTTCATCTGCCTGGAAACAAATGCTAAAGAGCTGTAAAACCTCAGTACAACTTCAGCCCACTGCTCTGAGTTCCTCAAGGCAGACACATTTTGGAACAAGTTTCTTTTACTGTTTGGAAAGATTTAGTGAATAATTTCTCAGCTTATTCATCTTTTAAAAACCATGATAGTGCATCAGCATTTTTAGAAAGGGACAGGTAATTTGCCAAATGTTTGCCAATCTCTCCTACTCTCAGTGTTTCCACAGGCACGAGACAACTTGCACTTCAAACAATAAATCTAGATGAATACAGCACCACAGAACAAACTATGCCTCTTTGGTAGTTTGCATCTTTCCAAACTATAAGAAATTTTAACACCATACACATTTTAAGACTTAGCAAAGACCCACACAAACCAGCCAGGTACCAACTCCAGCCTCAGCCAGGATTAGAGTGCCAGTGAGTTGTGGTTTATAATTGATATTAATCTGTGCACGAGAAGTCCTTCACTGGACACAGAAATTACACTTCTTAGATATTAAAAGACACATGCAATGCACTTATAAATAAATATTGTTTCATAAGCAGAAACTATGAGAAGTGGTATGAGGAAGTGGAGTCAGATTTGGCAACATCTCAATGCCACATGCAATCTGGGCACACAACAGTCTCCTCATATCACTTGAGTATCTTTAAAACATGGCAAATATCACACTCTTTGAGGGATTTTAGTTTTGTTTTGAGGATAGTGATGATTAAGAGCCTAAGCTTACCAGACTTTTTACTTCAGTAAAAAAATCAGCCTTCTACTTCATAAAAAGTCATTCAATATTGAATTTAACAGACCTGGTCCTTTGAAATGCTGAGCACTCTACTTCTGAAATATTAAAAATTCAAAATTCTACTGACTAGCACCTAAGAGAGCAGTAAATATCAGAACATAAGGAAGTTTTACTTTGTTCTCCTGATTGTGCAACTATTTTCTGTTTATCAATTATTGATTGGCACTACATGCTCAGATTTCTTTCCTTGTCATTTGACTTCACATTAATCATTCTTTACAGAGATTCTATGCCCAGTCCATGCATGTACTCACCCCTTCATGCAGCGTCTTGCAAGGCTGAAACAGAAGTTGTTTTCCAGAATCTCTTCCCCTTCCATTTCATGTGCAGATTGGTGATAAGAAGCAGTTCTTCATCAATAAAAAGCCGCTGACATTCTTAAAAAAAAATAAATAAAGAGTCAACAACATTTCCCAGGGCTTATTATACTGATTTTACATAGCTATGATGTAATATAACTCAAGAAAAATAATTCTTTATGCTTCTTCCAACAAAAAAAAGAGAGCTTTCATTTCACTTGGGCTAAAATTATTTTTTAAATGATTGAGTTTTTTAATATGTCCCTAGTTTTACAGCAGGACCACACTGACATCTAGCTAACTAGGGAATACCACTGGTATATCCCAACATAATTCTGATCTTTTTTCCTTCATACTGAAAGAATTCAAAACCACTCAACTGAGAACACTTATAGTGACAGCCTTGTGCTATTTTAATTATCTGTTATAGAGTAAAATACTTTTACTCCTAAAGAGCATTCTCACAAATGTCCAAGCCTTTCTGTGGACACATTTAGAGTAGTTATGGTTATGGCACACACAGCCCCATGAGATGTCTTTAAAACTGAGCTTTATTTTGAGGATTTACATTCCAAAGGTAGAGATTGTGATTTTATATATTTTATAAGGCCTATATAAAGAAAAGCATACATAGCTAAAAACCACCAAACAAATTAAAGATTCAAAGAGATTTTGAAAAAGTGGATTAAAAAAAAAAGTTTAAATTCCAAAATGATGTAAGAAAATGTGCTTGTACATTTAATAAATATAAATTCAACTTCATTTATTTTCCAAGACAAGTATGGTGTTCTCTTTTTTTCCCCCTAGCAAAAATATGACATATGCAATAGAAGGAGAGCTCAGAACCCAAATCTCATCAGGAAAGCTACAGACAAGACAAAAATAGAGCTGTTAGCAATTTCGAAGTACAAGCTGCTTCTGAAAAAATAATAAGAAAAATTATGTTTCCTTGCCCACTTTGGGACAACAGTGAGCATTACAACCCATTTTTCATAACAAAATTAGTATCTTAGGCCATATATCCTACTCTTCTGTAGGACATTATTGCCCTTTATACAACACTCCACACATGAAATATTAAAAGCCTAACAACACAAAATACACAACAGAAGTGTAACCCTCTCTGCATGGTTTAAAATTCATGATACCCTTTATGAAGATTGCAGTGTTAACAGGAAATGAGGACAGTAAAGAACTACTGAAAAGCAAGTGACAAACCCACAAGGTGTTCCCAACGGGCAGCCCAAACTCCCTATGCACCTGACTGTAGAGGATGACAGTCAATATAAGGCAGCAACAGCTTGATAAGAATGTTTTTTTGGACCATGCTAAGAGTTCCTTCCAAACATGGGAAAAGACAGCGAGCACACTGTCTGTGGAGTTCCACAAACCTCTGATAAGGTCTGCACACTCTCATCCTTCCAATTCCCTACATTGTATTCCTTGAAATTCCCAAAGTTGCCACGCCAAGTCACCAGGAGCTGATGGTGGCTCGGTGGCTCACGCCAGCCAAGGTTATGATACTGGTTTAGATTGAGCAGACGTGTGACCACATCACATGAACCACAACTGCCTCAGTCCCAGCACGAGACCAGGTAGCAGCCTCAGTGCTAAGTCCATGATTCAGGATTTACAAAGGAAACACTTTTTACAGCTGATCCGTTTTGCTGCCTGCAAAGCGAATTTTAAAAGGTGAGCAGTGCCAGACGCCAGTGAGAAAGTCTGTGCACGTTCTGTAATACAAGGAGTTCGACCAAGATTTTCCTTCACAACAAAACTTATGCAACACCTTTATTAGTGCAGTACTACTAAGACACCCAATGCCAAAAGTGCCAAACATTATCATGGCAGATAATCCTGTGTGACGAATCCTGTGCTCATACTACTTCCATCAGAGAGCTTAGGAACAGCTCCCCGCGTCATTGACTGAGACTGGGCCAATCTTAATAGGAATACAAGGCAACACCTTTTCGCTCTCCTTTCCATTGTTACTTCTGGAATGCTTTTTGAAAAGCAAGTATCCAGCTCCATAGGGACAACAGAGAACTCGGCAAACCACAGAAGCGAGCCCCGGTGGCGTTCCCACTGACC
>JANPWX010000069.1:613277-634810 GCA_024734555.1 Trochalopteron elliotii | reverse complement strand
GGGGGGGCCCCTAAGGCAGTACCGTGCCCCGCTGTCGGGGGCTGTGCAGGGCCGGGCCGGGCCGAACTGCGTCCCCGGCTGCCGGTGGGGAAGGACGGGGAGCGGGGAAGGAGCGGGGACGGAACGGGAACGGGAGCGGGGCGGGAACGGCCGGTGACAGGTCCCGGAAGTGAGGTCGGTACACACCTCCCGCCGCGGCCGCGCGCCATTGGCGGGGCGGGGGCGGCCCCGCTCCCCTCACACCCCTCAGTGCCCTCACACCGTTCAGTGCCCTCACCCCTCACACCGCTCAGTGCCCTCACTCCCTTCCCTGCCCTCACTGCCCGCACACCCCTCACTGCCCGCACACCCCTCACTGCCCGCACACCCCTCGTTGCACTAACGCTCTTCATTGCCTTTACTTGGTTCGCTGCCCTCACACTCCTTATTGCCCTCACTCCCTTCACTGCCTTCACACCCCCCACACCCTTCCAACTGCTCTCAGACCCCTCACTGCCCTCACTCCTTCACACGCTTCAGACCGCTCGCTGTCCTCACATCTCTCGCTCCCCTCACAAAGCCCCGGCCCCGCGTGCCTCCGTTGCCTCCGTGCCCCCGCTTTTTTACCGGGACAGGGGGCTGAGGGGGCCGAGCCTGAAACCCCGGGACGTTTGGTCAGGGGGGGCATAAAGCCCCGCCGGCCGGAGGGGCGGCCCGGCTGCTGCGGGCCCGGTGAGCGCCGCCTCCCTGAGGGCCGGCGCGGAGGGGCCGTGGTTGAGCCCATCCATCGCCCTACGAAACACTTCTCAAATTTATATAAATGCGTGTTTGCCTTCACGTTTGTATTCCATGTGGGGAAGGAAAAAACCCAACCAACGAATCAAACAAACAAAACCAAAATTTAATCAGGAACTCCACTTAATTAGTGAGCTGAGTAGTCAATGGCACAATACGGAGATGATAAAACAAGACTCACTTCAGATGTTTCCAATGGGAAGTTAAATGAGGCCTAGAAAGGAAAGAGAGAGCATTGTTTGGGGGTTTGGTCCATACTGCAGTGAGCACCACACTTAATTCCATAAATTTCTCATAAATTCGGGGTTAGCACGTGGCCCCAGACACCAGAGCACTCAGTGCAGAAACAACAGTAACGACAGAAGCTGAAAAGCCCCCAAAGGCATGGCTCAGGAGCAGCCAGCAAAAGGCAATATTGATCATGGAAAACCGAAGCTGACTGAAGGTCTTATATTGATTTAAAGCCTTTTCAGACTGTTTCAAACTGGTTCTGGTCACAGTTCAACTTCTCAACCACTAGAGCTGCTCCAAGCTCTGTCCCAAGCTGGGCCAACACCCAATGCCACAAGAATTGATTTAGCAGGTTAATTCCCAGTTTTAACACCTGAGTATTTCCCCACAGGTGAGGTGACATGGTGCAAGTGCTGCAGTACAATTTTCTAGAGTAAGATGTTGGAATGGAATCCCCTTTTGCCTGGGGAATATGCACGTTTTGAGGGATTCGCCACTGTTGCCAGTGAGAGGTGTGCCAGGCTGACTCAGCTTTTTATCCACACCTCATCTCGTCCTGACTCACACACAAGTGCTGTCCCAAAGGCAGTAAAAACACAAAATATTTATTGGAATTCAAAATGAGTTGTGAGTTGTTTCCTGTTTATGAGCTGTGGGCTCCTCAGCACATGTAGCAATCTCCATCTGCAGCAAGGAGAGCTGTGTTACTCCAGGCATGGAGAAGAGCCCTCTTAACCCCTGTTCTGGAAGTGATTTTTCCGAAGAACTTGGAAACATTTTGTCCACGAAAATGACTGGTGTTGCAGAAAGTGGTAAAGGAGGAGTATGTATTCCACACTTAAAATATTTGCACAGGAGATTGTAGTAATTCCTTTTGTACTGAAAGAGCTTTTAAAGTGTAGATTACTGACTGGATTGTGCAAATTTGTATGGCAGTTCAAATCTTAATCACATACTAAATATAAAAATCCATTAGCTATTTGATTGTGCAAGCTTTTAGAAATCAGAAGTTAGATTACTTACTAAGTTTTTAGCTGGAATAACCTTCAATGACTGTTATATTCTATTAATATGCAATAACCTTATTACATTTCCCTAATAGCTCAACAGTTGTGGAAGAAGCAGCCAGATTTGTGCAGTTGTTGATTTTCCATCTTTCCAGTAGCCAGCTGCCTTTGTCAGAGACCTGCATAGCCATGCACAGCATTTCTGTCACAAAACATTTTCATTTGCAAAAGAGGAATGCCTTTTCATTTATTTCAAGGCCAGATATGGAGTCTGTGATAACAATCCTGTGGGAGCAGATGAGTAGCTCCAACTCAGCACAGACTCATTCAGAAGTCTGGGAGGACAGACCATACCAGGAAAAATTGGCAGTGCCTTCACCACCTCCTCCAACTACGGGTAGAATGCAGGAAGTGGGCTGACCCTGTGCTCAAATATTTGCTGTGGTTTCTCTTGCTGATTTGATGATAGAGATTTTAACAGACAATGGGCCTTGTTTTTGCTGGGTCATTGTGGAATACAAATTCGACAGAGCCATAGAGCCTTCCCATTTGAGTATTTATTTGAAGTAGGAACTGCAGAGACCCGGTATCATAGCCAGCACTTCATCAGCTGAAATAGCATACATAGGGTTCTGTTTCTCTTTGAGTGCCTACTGAAGCCTTACAGAACTAACATGCACTAATGGAAAATTCATTGAATTAATCTTTGGATCATTCTTATTAAAAGAATAGAAGAGGCTGGACAATCACAAAGGAACAAGTTTTATGAGCAGAGGTCACTAGCAGAAGCCTAGAAAACTTTCAGAGTGTAATTTAAATCTTTTTTCTGTGTAACTTTGTGCGTGCTGGATCCTGCCCCTTAGTGCCTAGTCAAAAAAATGTCAAAGCCAAAAGTCCCATGTGATAATGAACAGGAGAGGATTAAATCTGATTTATTTAATATACGCAGTATGCAAATTATTGTTAAAAGCACCCTTCTCTCTCATTAAATCAAACCCCTTATAAAAACAAAAACAACAGCCAAGAAAACTGGTGAAGCAGAGGAGACCAGTGAGGTGTATTCACCCTGAGTTTTCCGTATGAAGCTCTCTCTCAGCACAGCAGCCTGGGTACAGAAATATCTGTGCTGCTTTGCTTTACTGTTGGTTTTAGGTCAGGCTGGATTTGAGGGCTGGTTGTTTTTAGATGCATGTCTCTCTCCTGGATTAGAGCAAAGCTCTAAGGCTGAAGGTGATAAATGAAAACATTTAGGTAAGTCACATGAGACTCATCTGCCTCATTTTACTATGACAGGTTTTGGGTGGAAGCAGAATGCAACTTACAGGTTTACACAAGCCTAATGTTCCACAAAACTATTTAGACATTCAATTTTTTGTAAAATCTAAAATGAGATTATATTTTCCAACAAAATAAGCAATGAAGCTGTTACTTACATTTAATTTCTGAAGGAGAAGTTTACCATGCCATTCCATCTCTTTAAGGTATGGCCTTGGTCATTCAGATAATTTCTTTTCATGTTTGAAAGTTACTTGTCTCATTACTCTTCACTTACGGAAACAATTAATTACTTGTCAGAGCATCAAGATCAAACATTGCATGTGTCCACACATTTCTTCTTGTGTCAAAAAACCTCAGAACAGTTGCATGTAAAATCATGGTGCTTTAAATTTATTAACTCTTCTTCAGCCAAAATATTTGGAATTCCTCTCATTACTCTTTATGCTGCTGCTCTCATTGTCACTACAGGTTTTCACTACATGATTACCAGCCAGGCTGAGAACTGGTGAAGTAATTTTTTTTTTTTTAGTGTTTACCTCCTCATTATTACAGCCAGTGTGTTTCATTTCTTTGTTTTAATAAAAAAGTTCTTTAAAGAAAACTATTAGCAGTGAGCAAGCCGCCTTTCTTACAGTAAAGCAGGGTGTCCCAAAACTCTATACTGAGGGGAAGCCCGTGCTGAAGTCTTCTGCAGGATGGGGAGGAAGCAGGGAAGAAATTACTAACTTGAAAACACCATATGGGAATAAGCAATTACTCTTAAAACTCACCTGTGGCTATTCTTTCCCAAATTTGCCCTATGCTGTCATCTGAATAATTTCTTTCTCCAGTGTAAGATTCCTTTTGTACACATTTATTTTTGTGCTGGACACTGCATTGCCAGATTCAGCAGGATTTATTTGTGGGTTTTGGTTTTGGTCTCCAAGAACTGGTAAAAATCAATTAAGTTTAATATAAGAAATGCATATATTTTTAGAAAACATAAAATTTTGAAGTATCTTGAAGTGGGGAGAAGTTTTGTTATTCTCTTACTGGGGTGGATTGCTTCTTCCTTTCTTTGGTGAATGTGGTACTTGCCATAGTGTGACCGAGGGAATAAGTTTCCTCCATTTTTGGCAGATTTTTTCCCTATTATCCTTGGAAATAAATGTACTCTTAATTTAATTGCTTAATGCATTTTAATTTATAGATCCCTGTATTTCCAGTCCTTTGAGCTGAATACTATTTGAATGTTTGCCGTTTCAAATAAAGAGTTTCTTTCTGATCCATGTTTCCCACTTGTTCCTACTTTTGTTTTGTTGGCTCAGTGAAGCCTTCATTGCCCCCTTTTCCCCAATCTCAGTTTCCCAGCTGGTGTTTTATCACTGTGTCACTGAGATTCTCTTCTTGGGTGACATACTTAAAATCTGTCCCTGTTTTCCCCCCCATAGCTGTGATTCAAATCCTACTCACGAGTGACTATTGCGACATATCTTTTGGCTCTCATTCTCCCCTCTCCAGCTAAAGCCAACTTTCACTGTCCCCTCTCAAGTCTCTTTTCTATTTACGTCAACTCTGTACCCCATTTGACGTCTGCTTCCAATTCCTAATTCTTCTTTCCTGAAACTTCTGGTGCACTCTCCACTGTCCTTTACCAATCCTGCAGGAAACCTGCCCTTTTCCCTGCACGGCCTGTACGTGAGCACGACACAGCACAACAAAGGAGCAAGAGAGAATCTTCGGTGGATTGTGTTTCTCAATACAATTATTAGCCATTTCTACTTGGTTTTCTTTAAAATGTGTCCTCCACATTTATCCCCTCCACATTTATCCATATTTATCCCCTTGCATGCCTCGATCAGCTTAGGCTGTCACTGGTCAATTCTCCCAGCATCAATGCTTATCTATCCTTGTCTAGCTTTAGGTGTAGCCTTAATGTAAGTTGCAGAAGTTTCTGGGCTTTCACTCGTGTTTTATGCAGATTTCAAGAAGGAATTGCTGTGAAAATGTCAGCTTGCCCTAAATAATTTTGCTTTGTAAATAATTCAGTCCAAGAGCAGAAATTAAAACTGAAGTTGCAGCTTCTGTTGGCCTCCATATCCTGTACACCTCAGAGATGTGCTTACACCTCTGGTGTAAGGAGATGCAGTGGTTGTACTGGTTGTACTGCTGCCAGAGCACCCAAGGAGATACAGTGGTTGTACCCACATTGTACGACTTCCAGAGCAGCAGAGGAGATGCAGTGCTAATCGTGCATCTGTGCTTGTTTTGGTGCAAAGTCCGGTGGCTCCTGAAGGGGGCTCAAAGCTAAGCGGATTTGGGTTTGTTTGGTTTTAGCTGAGGCAGTTAAAGGGAAAGTACCGGTTGCTGCTGTTTCCAGAGCTGGCAGCATGTGGCACACAGTAGGATATTTGCCGGATGGTGGTGGTGCTATGTGTCCACACCACTGATTTTCCCGGAGCACATCTAATCACAGATTTGCAGTTCTCCAGGACCCTTAATGCAAGCAGTTTCTTTCTCTTGTACTGCTTGTACTTATCTCCCCCAGAGGAAGGGCAAGTATTTCTACCATCCTGTCAAGTAAAAATGTTGAGTTTGGGTGCTTTGGGTGTGTAAATGTGAGACTTAGTCAAAGCAATTAGCTGAGTAACCATTCAGCTTAAATTGTTTTCCTGCCCTGTTTCCAGGCCGTGACTAACACCAGCTCTGATACACACCCAGGCTTTTCCAGCACTCACAACTGATACACCGAGCCTCAACCACAGCTGCCTTAGGATGAACAATCACACAGCTCCTTTTGGGGCTCTCTACTCAATCATTGCACATCTACAAGTCAGACTTCAAAACAAAAGCACATATAATGGGGTTGATGCTTTGTAGGTACCAGTTTTCCCCTTAAACTTTGACTGTGCACATTTTTGTTCAAGTATTTCTCACTGCTCTTCACACTGACCAGCCTTACTGTGTGAATAGGAGCTGCTTGTAACTAAGTCCTAGACAGGTTGTTTTAAAGCAAAACTGAACTTCTAAAATCGTTTACAGTGTTTGATAAAATAATTTATAAACAAGATGCTAAAAAACACAGAAGAGGGAGGTCAGACGAGACTTGAAAACACATTGTTATAAGACAGATTAACAAGCTCATTATTGGCTAGAAATTGAGGTTCACCCCAGGCCAGCAGCAGAAAGGCCACAGTTTTCTGATCCTGTGACCTCAGAAACATCCCAAGATCCAGTACCACCTTATTTGTCCTCATGCCATGCTGCACCACTCCTCAATTTTCCCAGTTCCACCTCTTTGCAGGGCTGTGCTGTGAACCAGATCAGGGACTCTGCTCCACTGAAAAATAATAGAAAATAGCAGCAGAAAATAAAAATATTTTCATTATATAATTCATGGCATGTGCCTCACATCTGGGAGGAGCACTGGCTGCATTCCTGCCATCTGCACTACCCTGGAAATAAGCCTGGCATCCAACCCAGCCTGACCAAGGACATGGAGAAGGTGACTGTGGCAGGGAACCTGAGGGATAAGGAAATAGAGAGAAGGGCTTCTTTCAGTGGCTGCAGGGAACCCTGAGAAAGGAGACGATTTTCAGCTGGATCATGAGGAGCAAAGCCAGAGGATATCTGTTGGAGTGTGGCCAAGTCCAGGTTGTTTGTACATAAGGAATGTAAGCAGCAGCAGGAGCCTTCGTGGGGAAGGACGTCATTGCAGCAACACGAAAGCATCAACTGCTAACACTGTATTTATCCAAACAGTAAAGAACAATTTTAAATAAGAAGAGGTTTCAAAGCTGTGTTTAGCTGGAAGATCTGTGTGGGAGAGGGGTGGATACCTTTGGACTTTGTTAATAATTAAGTGGAGGAGTGTGTTAAAGCCTATGGAATGGGCAGCATGGTAGTAAAAATACCATGACTCATTGAAGCTGGGGGTTAGCAAACAGTCCCAAGTAAACAAAATTGCACATGACAGATCCTTGTGCAGCAAGACCCATGTCTCTTTAGTGAAACTGAACATGAAATGCTCCATTTGTTTCTGAAAACCTCATGACCTTGTGGGAACAATTTGATGCTGAACCTGCAAGAAACAGAAATTGTATTCAGCGCTAGATGAAAATCCAGCGTGATTTCTAAGCTATACATTTGCAATATTCAGTATATTTTCCAAAGAGTGTTTTTCTCATAATAATCCCTAAACCAATGTCTTTCCAGTTAAAAAACCCAAAAATGTGAAGAAATTGTCTTTTCTTGTATCATTTGATTCATTCCAAATGCAGCAAGAGCCAGAAGAAAAATCTGGATATATGGTTTAAAAGAGGCAAGAACAAGAACTTCTCTAAGGAACAGCCTGTATGCTTTTCTGTGTACTAGTGGTATGAGATGTTTAGTTTTTAACTGAATTATTTCACAAGTCTTCTCCCATTAAAAAAAAAAAAATACTATCTTTTGATATCTTAATATAATTCTCTGCTTTTCTCCCTTTTTACCTCCTGTTATGTCTTGAGGTACATTTAGCTCTAGAAACTGCAGACAAAATCCATAAGGTTTGAATGTAGAGCAGCAAATACAGCAAAGCTGGTCTCCTGCCAGCTGCCTGCCTCTCAGGGTGCACACACACTGGTTGTCTGGCTTTGCCCTTTCTACAGCCATAGCTGGAGACTCCAAAAATTCCCAAGCCACTGGGAAATGCTGACAATGGGACAGGCAGATCACTGATGCCATCCCGGGAGCCTCCAAGAACAAGCAGCATCATACAAGGGTGATTAATTAGAGATATATCATAGGGTTTTGCACCCATTTTGAGTTGCTACCTGACAGCAGTTGCCCTGATTACCTAATTCATCTGTGTGCAACTCTGCAAACATTTGTTAGAGAACACAAAATATTTGTTGTTTTTCCTGGGGTTCAGTGTTATTGGTGTTTGTTTAATGTCCAGGCTGGGATTTTCAAATGTTTCTGATATCTCGGTATATCTCCAATTTATTTCTATTTAATCTGGAAAGAAAAACGATCTAGTCAATACACCTGCCCTGTGGATCTCACTCATGTTTACATTCTGGGAGTTTGCCTTTTGGAGCTGTGCAGAAGGTAAAGTGCCTTGTCACTGTCCCACATGTCACCAGGTTGGTCACAGCACACAGACACGCACTCAGAAAGCCTCAGGTGCCCAGCACAGAGTGAGGCACCCGTGACACTGCAAGTGGGGAAGGCAAGGCACTGTTATGTTATCACAGGGTAAGTGAGGTTAGACGAACCCAGGGTGTGAGTGTGCTGACATCACCTAATTACTCGGGGTGCAATTACAAGAACTGTCTCTCCACTCAGATTTTACAGTTAGATTAGCTATTACCTGTGACTGTGCTTCAGCACGAGCTGTAAGTAAAAACAAACCCAAGCCTCCCTTTTTTTTTGAGCCAGTAAAACTCTTAATTACAACACAAAGTGAAGAAGCCTTTTTTTTTTTATCAAGGGCAATGGCATAGGCTAGTGTTCAGCCTGGAAACTGAG
This sequence comes from Trochalopteron elliotii, assembly GCA_024734555.1. Lineage (NCBI taxonomy): Eukaryota > Metazoa > Chordata > Aves > Passeriformes > Leiothrichidae > Trochalopteron > Trochalopteron elliotii. The sequence goes on along the minus strand of JANPWX010000069.1, from coordinate 626,030 downwards.
TCAGGAAGAAATCCTCAAGCCAGGTGTCACAGGTGTCACACTACTGCACTTCACAGTGTTCTGGCAGCAGAGGAGTCTTTTGGGGTAATATCAGTGTAGAACTGCTGAAAATGGAAAACCACATTCCCTCCTCCTACTTCTTCTTTCAGGCACAGGCTCCACTGTTTACCTTCTTTTGGCTTTAGTATTCTTGGCATTTTTCAGCCCCCCAAAAGACTGGCTAGTTGTCTGTAGGTGAGGGACTTGTGTTGCCTCATCTGGGAGCCACGAACACCAGAGCAGGCACAAGGGTGAGGAGAGGACATCAGAAGAGGGCAGAAGGAAGAGACCTTCCCCCTTGCAGCTGGAAGGTGTTACATCAGTTCACTTGTTTGTTAAACCACACCTTGGAAGAAGGTGGTAAAGGCCATATCCACTTTCTTTGGATATTAAAAAACAGATCAAAGAGTGGTTGAAATCCCTGGTGGGTTGTTTGGTTTCCCATGGCACCAGTATTAGTTTTATTCTTCTTTTCTTTCCCCTATCTTCAAACCCCTTGATTGGGTCAATATTCCTCTTCGGAAGCACACGCTGTCCTTGCCTGCTTTGTATCAGTTCTTCAAGCCCTATTTCTTTTGCAAACTTCTTTTTTCCAATTGGCCAACTCTTCATTCACTACTTTTAACATAATTGTACTAAATTCTTGCTCCTGTTTACCTGATTATTCAGTTCTTTGGGGCTAAATCTTAAAATTTCTCTGTATTTTGTGAAGTGCTGTTTGCCTATACATAGCTAAAGATCATAAGACATTTTAGCAACTTTGATTTGCTCTTAGAGAAAAGACTCAAGTCAGTCATTGCCCCACTATCAATCCTAGGAACGATATGGAGAAAAATATGATTTATTACATAGTTAAAAGTGAACTAGACATTCAACAAATCAGAGTGGAATACTCTGAGTGGAGTATCAAACTCAGAGTGGAATATCAAAATGTACTTAATCCAGACCCAGTGAATTTCTGATTAAAAATAAAATAAAATGCTGATTTTTTTCTCCCTAAACTCTGTAAATCCTTGGAGAGCCCAAGTGAAACAACCAACCACTTTTTATTATTTTTTCTGTCTCTAGCTCTTACATTGGCTTTTCACTCCAGAAATAAAAAACTTTACAGCTGGTATGTATATTACACTAATGATGCTTTGATTTAGAAATACAACTAACAGATGTTAAATTAATCTAGTCAGATTTGAGTTGCCTTTGAGACCTAGCTACAGCTTTTGCTTCTGGAAGGTATGCACATTTTATTTGTACCCATGGTTCGTGAAAGTCAGGCTGTCTTTGGATAAATGATGATTTCATGTTTTTCTTAGATATCTGTTCATGGCCGTAAATTTGAAAGATGTGTACTGTGCTATCGGAGAATGTACTTTGAAGTCAGTTTCAGATTTGGTTGCTAATCTGGTGGCCCTGCTTTTCTCTTCTGTAAACAGTGATAAATAGTTTCCAGTGGGCCAGAATCCAGCAAGGCTCTTCACTAAATAGCCTCTAGGTAGAGTTACTTCAGAGTGAAGGGACAAACCCTACATTAAAAGAAAAAGTTGATAATACAAATGTATGAAAATACCTGATGCTTCCTGCAATATGTGCAGATTTCTGAATTTGGATTTCTGAATTCTGATCTGGTCACTGCTCCAGCCAGAACAGCAAGTTGTACCCAGTGCAGTCTGTACCTGACATGAGGTTTCTGATAAGCTCCTGGATATCAAAAAGATTATTGAACAAATATGTTTGATACAGGCTAGGTTTGAATAGGCTACTATTTTATATTATTTTTCCATTCCTCATCACAAGTCATGATAGGACTAGTAGAAATTAGGTTATTCAATTCTAAGACTTTGCTGCTCCAGGAGAATAAAACTGTACTTTTAAAAAATATTCATGTGCCTCAGGAAAAAAACCCCACCTTTATTCCCTGGATTAATCACTTGGAGCAATGTGCTAAGTATACTGAGCTGTTCTTTTTGTGGAACACGAGGATCAAGCCTTTGTTCTTGGCAGCCACATCCTTCATGCCGCGCATACTGGAACCCACCGCTGTTATTTTTCGCTCCTCATGGAGAGCAGAGTGCTCTGCAGCAAAAAAAGGGGCAGCTCCTCCCAGAGGGGCCTGTGCCACAGCAGCAGCAAACTCCCAGGGAGAGCCTGAGGACACAGGGGTCACAATAAAGGTCACAATAAAAGCCTGACGTGGCATCTCTGTTCTGGGAATGCCGCGCTGGACTTGGCACCTTCATCAATTTTTATGGGTGGTGTTCAGACTGAGGCTCAGGAGTGGGAAGCTGGTATTAAAAAAAGGAAAATAATGGACTGCTGAGACGTGCCACATGCAGAGGCACTGAGGAAGAAAGAAACGGAGCCCTTCAAATTGTACTTTTTTGACAGTTCAGAACTCTGAGTGGAGCCAGGAGGCAGGATGGCTTTTGACATTTCCACCCTTTTGTCTCAATCAGTACCCTGCACCCTGTCTACCACAGACCTTGTGAGAAAGTTTTACCTATTTTGGGGGGTGCTGTGAGAGAATAATGTGGTATAATCTTGCCAGATTCACTGGTGTAGAAGAGAGACACAGCCAGAAAGTTCTTCTACAAAACTCCAACAAACAGCAAATTTTGCATTCTTGCTTTCCTCTTGTATCACTACAAAAAGTGTAAGTGATCAACACAGCAAGACTGCAGCTGATAGGAGATCAGTTCTGCACATCACAAAAACCAGTCACATTATCCCTTTGTCAGGAGTAGATGGATGCACGTATTTCTTGTATATATTCACCTTTGACTGATGTGCCTCCAAACACCTGGGTCAGAACTTACACAGAGGTGAAGGCAGCAGCAGACAACACCTTGCTGCATGCTAACTCTTCCAGCATTAAATGGATTTCAAAAGCACTGTTTTTCAGAAAAGAAAAGACTGGTAACCACCTGCTGTGGGCTTAGCTTTCCAAAGTGCAGTCACTCAGTGTTAACAAAGTTACTCTTCCTATTTTGTCAGCAGGCACAGGAACCTCGCAGGGCTCCACCCAGGACTGCGCAGGCTCCGTAGAATCATCAGGTTTGGTAAGAATTCAGCCCTGCAGAAAATAGCTGCAACCATGAGTGCAGATCTTTTGCCCTCAAATTAGTGGAAGTTTAATATGACAGGTGATCTTTTAGATTGACCTTTTAACACTCAAGGTATATACATGATTTCTCTGCAAAATGAGGATAAATGCCTACTTACTGAATTTATTTTCCCATTTGCTTGATAGAACCATTCCTTTCTTATTTAAAAATATTTCTCCTTGCATTTGTCTTAAGGCATTGCAAGAACACAAATAGGTGATTTCCCATAAACTTTTTTTTTAAATCCTTACAAAACTTTGTCTCCACAAATAACAAAGAATACTCCTCTGTAAATTATTTAAGCCTAAAAATTAAATATTTGCTGTTTAAATTTCTCTCTGGTTGAACAGAAAAGCTGTAGTACCTCTTCTGAGCAGACAAAGCACAAGGCACAGCAGGATCTGAGCAACGTATTCATCAAAGCCACTAAACAAACCCTAAATCCAGTTTTAGCAAACCATAGAGTAGCAGTTTAAAGTACTCTGGGAGTAGTTTCATATTACCAGCAGCTGGTTTAAAATAGTAACACGACCATTGTGCCATCCTCTAAAATAATGTTTCTATCATAACAAAAATATTTGCATGGAGTAAATGGACATTGAGTAACTGTGGACTTATGTACTGGTGATTTGCACTGTGTACAAATCAAAAACAAGGTGGAGACAATAGAAAGCACCTTGTTTTTTGCCCTTTTCCATACTGGTGCTTAGAACAGTAGCCACTCACCCTTTAAACAAAGATAAAAAGACCTCTACTACCAAAAAATCCCAAAGCCCACCCTCCCAAACCTAAATAAACATAGTTCTTCCTTATTCCTAATGTGTATGACTGGTACTTCAATCTTTTTACTCTTAGATTAATTTGGATTTCTGGTTGTTGATAAAGTTAAATCTCTCCAAAAATTCGGAATTGATGTGCTTTGAGTTATTTGGAATTAATGTGCTTTGAGTTTTTCAGTGAAGAAATTTTATACCACTCCTCACCCTGCCACGGTTCCAAGACATTGCACTGAAGGTCCCCTGCAATTTGGCACAGAGGTACAGATTAAATAACAAATTCAAATTAGTTATTTCAAACACGCCTGGAAAATATTTTGAAATCACAGTGATGCCAATGAATAAAAGACTGTGCTCTGGGACATACTTAATGATTGTTGTTACCATCACAGAAATCTCTGTAAGAGAATTTGCTGCACTCTGGAAGAGGCTGTGAAGGAAAGAACAGGCTTTGAAGATCATCTCAGTGTGGTTTACACAAGACTTTCTGCATGTCAGGTGAAATAAATTTTAAAGTGAAGTTGGATACTCTCCAGGTTTTTCTGTGGAGACTTCTGAGTGAAAACTTGCAAACCAGAAGTTTCAAGTGCTGGAATGGCAGTGTTGCTTGAGGCTGCATCTACATAGCCTAGAGCTCTTTCTTTGCTACTGAATGGTTTCTGACAGAAGACTGAACCCAACTGTTTCATTTAACAAAGGAAGGATAGCAGATGATTTTTTATCTCTTCTACAGAAAGCAAAATACTTGCTCTTGCTTGGATCCATGGAACAGGGGGCATGTCATGGGAACACCTTTGTGAAAGCAAAGGATAAGGGGGAAGTTTCCTTCCTTGTGCTGAGCTGGGTTTGGGCCTTTGAGAAGCACTGTGAACGTGCTGGAGTTTCTGGACCTGTGTTTTCAGGGGACTGTAACTGCTGCTTGCTAAATACCCTTGCACATGCCTTTGGTCTTTGGATCCATCCCCAGAAACTCATTTAATGCATCTCCATATGGAGATGTGGAGTTGGGAGGCAAAACTTAAGTGGGGTTCTCTGATGTCACCACCCTGTGCTGGTTTACTTAATTTAAATAACATCTCATTTTAAGCAACTAAGTTCTTGTTTTTTAATAGGCTCTTGTTTCTTAGGCTCTTGCTCAGAAAATTATCATGATCCTCCATAAAATACATAAGTATGGATGAAATGGGCCTACATTTGGACCTGGAATGATTGCTCTACTTGGGTTAGTTTGTATGACTATTCACTGCATTCACTGGGAAAGACCCAACTCAATAAAATTCTACATTTGTGTTTTTATACAAGGCAGCAATATTGACAGTGTAGTTACTAAAGAGCTTGAGAGCAAGTTGGAAAAAGTAATAGAACTATTCCTAGCCATACACACATTGCATGTGTGCCAGGAAACAAGCAAAACCTGATTTCCCAAGCATTTTGTGTGATGGGAACTTCAGCTGACAACATCCTCTCCCCCAGTTCCTTTAGCTCCATGTCAATTGTTTTTAGCCCTAGACTGAACATCCTCCAGTATCCTTTTTTTTGGGAAAAGCTGGTTTGCCCCTGTGCTCATGCTGCCTGTACAGCTGGCACTCACTTTGGCTGAGACCAAAAAATTGGTCAGGCAAACACTAATTGTGTGAGGAGAATAATCATTACTGGTAAAAACTACAGCAAAACCTGCCCTATACCATTCCAAACCTACATGTACTGTACCTAACTATTATATTCATCACCATTATTGATACCTTCACGATTGGTTTTGGTGCAGCACCTGAATCAATGAATGTTTTCTTTGCCTCTTGGGAAATCCCATCTTTGTACTCCAGCTTTCTCACACAAAATCATAACTAGGTTTTAAATGTTCCGATTTGTGAAGAACACATAAACGTGGTGCAAATTCGCAGTTCATCCTTGCTCGGATTTCTAATTTGTCTCCAGACAGGTTCGTGTGTAACCGAGCAGCAGGAGAGGTGATCGATGGCAGTGAGGAGAGCGATAAACACCTGACCTCTAGTGGCAGCTGCCCGGGCTCGGTGGGAAGGGAGAGAGCTGGAAATGTGAGGGAAAAAGGGATTATGGAGTAAGCTGGAACTGTGAAATGGAATCTGAACTTCCATTAAGTTAACCTGGAATGATTGCTCTGCTTGTGTGAGTTTGTATGACTATTCACTGCATTCACTGGGAAAGACCCAACCTAAATTGACAATTGCTTTGTCAATTTTTGTTTATTTATCTTTTCTACTGAAATCTCAGTTCAGAATCCAGGGTATTTCTCTTTCTGAAACTTTTCTTCATGCTTATTACGATATTTAAGAAGTGTGTGCACAGTCTTCCAAAAGGCTTACAGTAGTATCATAACAGGTTTTAGATCTTCATATAGAAAGTTTTTGGTAAGTCTGTCACTTTGGTTCTTTCCCCACCATGCACACACAATTATTCAAGAAGCCCATTTGAGTCCTCATTAGACTTCATTCCTGCTCCTCACTGACACAGAACATTTCCCCAGTGAAAATACATACTTCACTATCAGCACTCTGGACATCAAAGCTTTCCTTCCCATTGGGCTAAAAATACAGCAGCTATTCCATAAACAAAGGTCACAACCTTGCTAATCAAGTGGTTAACCCAAATATTAAATCCCCTCATGGAGAAAAAACAGTCTTGTTTTTAACCCTGTGGGATTACATTTCAAAGTGCTGGTTTACATAAAATTTCTCCTAAGCAAAAACCATTGTCTGGAAGCTGTGTTTAAACCTTCTTTTCATGACAGCTGTGTGAGGCCTTCAGACCACCAATACAGTCTGTAACTGTGACAGTGGCAAAGCTGCAGGAGGACTGGAGCAATGGCATCATTATTTTCCAGTTGGAGTTAGAGTAACTCATGCTTATTTCCTGAAGCCAGAGTGAAAATGAAATGACTCAAAGAATTCTGTACATTATAAACAAGTCAATACAACCATATGAAGAGATGATTTCAGAAAATAAAAAGCTGTGCAAATACTTTAGCCCATTTAAATGATCACATTAATTGGGGCACGGTGGGGTAAATTTGGGGTTTCCTTATGGCTGACAAGTGCTGACTTGAGAAGGGCATAGAAATGGTGCTATGCTGTTTAATTTTAATGTTTCTCATAAAACCCATTAAATTATCATAGTTATATCCAAAAATCTTATAATGTTTGAGTAATTTCTATGTTTTCTATTTAATAAAAATTTTGCTACATTTTTCATCTAGTAACCTCTGAGAACCTGATTTTTCTGCTCTCTGTTGAGACTAGTTCAAAATCTCCTTCCTTACCTTCAAGGTGCTCTGGCAAAAGCCCAAGATACCCAATGGCTTGTCCTGCACAAGAAGTCAATGTGAATTAACAAAAAAAGGATGTGAATTTAAAGTGAGTATAACTTGAGCGTATATAATTTCTCTGTGGACACTCATTTAGGAGTCAGCCGGCCATAATTACCTTAACTTAATTCACGCTCAAAATGAATTAAACTGAAGTGAAGTAATGGTTTATCAACATGGGAGAGACACCGTACAATAAGCTTGGTGTAAATTCACAATTCATCAGCTGCTGTGCTCTGACTTCCCCTGTGGAAATGCAACATGCCCTCAAGGTGCCTTTGTATGAGGTAACTTAATTTTTTTAGGGGGAAAAAAAGGCTGTATATGGAAGTGTGGGCTGATTGACGGCAGGTGCAGAAGTGATTGGATTTCAGTGGGGCTACACTAGAGAAAAGGTCAGCATACATCATCTCTGCAGTAGAAGTTTCTCTGCCATTTTGGAACCACAATGGCACCTTCTGTGCTATGGGGTCTGTTTTGAACTGCAGAAAGCCAAACAGCATTTTTTTGATGTTTCCATAGCAGGGGAACAGCCAATTAGTTCCAAGTACCTGGTGTAACATTGACTCATATTTTTATTCACTATTCAGAAAATCACCAAGGAGGAGTGCAGAGAAGCCCATGCCATTTCTGAATGAAAACAGCCAAAAGCAGTTACATACTAAAATTTACACTGTTACCCAGCTTGGTTTAACTTTACTGAGTATCTCGGTATTAATTTCCCCCTAAATGATTTCCCACCTTTCTTTATTCATTAGATTTAACAGCATTTTCTGTTAGCATAAGCAAAGCAGTAAGAAATATGGAGAAACATTCCTCCTTGCAGTACTCCTTTAAATGTGAGCAGCATCGTCAGGCAGTCTGTGACATTATTATCCAGTTAGGAAAACATCCCTGGCCCCATTCATTCAGCCGTTCCTGCTCATTTTTCCAGGCACAGAACGTTTGTGCTGTAGCAGGCCTTGTCAGATTTGGAGCCCTTCCAGTACCTGATGAGCATATTAACAGTGCTCCCATTCATGGCCCAGAGCCTGCCAGTTCCATCTAATTTTAGGGAAGTTGCTATTTATAGTCGGATGGCTGCGTTCACTCTGGTGAAAGCCTCGCCACTGCTGGGCGTGGGGGGGAGTTTTATATTTTTGTGCTGTTTTAGTTGGCACAAACAAAGTTCATGGTGGTAATTTACCCAAATCCAAAATACTCTGCCGTCCTCCCCAAGGAGCAGCGATGCTCTGCCTGAGGATTTGCACCAGGAACACTGTGGCACTGTTGGCTGCCTGGTTCTCATCCAGCCACGTGTTGCCTGTGTCCAGGCACAGGTGACCCAAAAGTCAGATGACATATAGAATCACAACCTTTGCTAAATTACTACATGCAGAGAGGTTTCAAGGTCCAAAGGGTGGTGAAGAGGGGAAGACTGTGGGTCCAAATCTCTCAGTACTGTGACTCCAATAGTATGGGTCAATCAAAGTTTATTCCTTTTGTCTTGTTTCCAAAGAGTACATTAACAGCAGTAGAAACAACACCTGTCTTTTCACCACTGGATTTTGTCAGAATTTATTCACTAACTTTGCAGGTAGTGTTAAATGCCAAGACAAGTTACAGGGAAGAGATCCTCCAATGTGAACTTGGTGGTCAAATTGACTAAAATAGGCTGTTACCACTTAGGCATTTCGTTAACGTACCAAGAGCTAACACTGCACTGTGTATATATGTACAGGTGTGTGTGTGTGCATGGAAAACTGAGAGAGCTGAGAGGAAATCAGCATTACAGTTAATTTTCTCTTGCAGAAAAACAGCCACATAAAACGTGAGACCTGCAAAATGATTTCATTTAGAAATACAGTGTTCAAATCATATATAGTCTGGTGCTGTAAAGTTGTATAATGATCCTTGGGAAAAACATTAGTTGACTTCTTTCTGTTCAAAAGATACTTCATTATGTGTTTTAGTAATTGAAAATTTGTTCCCAGTTTTATTGGTGTGACAGGATGGTGGTTGAAAAACTAAATTCACGTTTTGTAAATTGAAATTGGGGTTCAGCTCATGTTAAATTTTCAAAACAAATCCTGTCCTTGGTAGAGGAAGATTTGAGTCATAGAGTTTCAGTCAGATTGTAGCTTTAAAACACCCGAAGTTGATCATGTCTGCTCTCGTTTGTCTCTACACAGATCTCTAGTATGGGTAATAACCATTTCCTAGATTTGTAGGAGGTGCTTGAGGGGCTGTTTACTCTCTTTCTGATGTTGTAACTTGCTGACATTGAATACATGTTCTGCTCATCCCTCACTCTTGCTGCTGTAGACAGGAAGACTTAGAAGCTGGAACAAATACAACTGTGAGAGTAAAAGAATAATCCTTGTACTCATCAATCTTAATTGCATTCTGGTTCCTAGTTAATTTGTGTATCATAACAAGAAAGGAACATTGAACCAGCAGAGACTCTGGTTCAGCTGAAATTCATATTCAGCCTGGCTGGGATTCTGCTGAGGCAGAGCTGAACTGGAACTGAACCAGAAAAGCAGTTGAAGAAAGAAATAATGGCGTAATTCTGTGGCTAATATGGTTCACAGGACAAAAAGCATTCTTTTCTCTATTAATTTGTAGCTGACTGCTGCATGTGATAAAGCCCATGCCCCATGGTCCAGAGGCCATGGGCTGGCAGAGGACTGTCATTTCTCTGACATTCAGAGCCAGAAGTGTGTTTTAGCTGCACAGTAATATCAATGAATGCTCTTCTCCTGCCCTCCTCTCCAGCTGAAAACAGATGTTCCAGGAAAACAAGGGGTTCAGATATTACTGCAGATACAAACTGCAGTGCTGCCTAATGAGCATCACAGGTAAAGCTGTAACACAGCTCTGAAAGGGCCCTGGATTAACAAATATTTATACTGGTTGGAACACAAGTTTAAGTCGACGAGGATGTGCCTTGTGTGTTACTGGCAAGGTAACACTGAGCAATCCTTGCAGCTGCAGGAGAATTTGGGATTTTTAAGGGGTGTACAAAGAGGTAGTGTGAGTCTAGAGGGGTTTGAGCTTCCTGTCACCAGCAGCCCCAAACCCTGCAGGGTGGATAGAGCACACACACGTCCCACTGAAAGACACAGCAATGATGACACCTCAAAACACTGCGTGGGGCCAGGGGAGGCAGCCCATGAGCAAGGTGTCACACCACAGGTTTGCCCTTGTGCACTCAGGCCAGGGGGGCCTCCCCTCACAGACAAATTTCCAAATGCTTTGATTCAGCCATTTCCGAGAACCTCCTCCATGCACAGCTTTCCACAAAAAAACCCACCACAATTTGAGAGACTCCTTCCTGCACAGGCTGTCATCAAATCCCCCTCCTTGCACTAAATCAGCCTTTCTGGGTTGCCTGCCTTGTGTGGCTTTACGTTGTCTATTAAGCAAATTAATTATATTGTCCTTATTATTTGCATTTCACATACCCTTGCAGCCTTCCCAGGAAAAGCTGACGTGTTGTTGCACTTTGATAATTTGTACTCTCTTCCATGTGTACTTTCTTCTTGTGAGCTGTGGAGACACGGTGGTTTTCATTGTTATATTCAGGCCCAATGTGGCTTCCCTCTATAAATGCCTCCAGTGAAACCTAAAACATCATCACCTTGTTACTCTGCACCTTGTTACTCTGTGTAAGGGAGAGTAAAAACACTGTAAGTAGTGACCAACCCCAGAAGCTTCTCCTGCCACCGCCTGGTGGGTTGGGGCTGGTTTTGCAAGCACAGAAACTCAATGTCTCCATGCTTCTTCCTGGGTTTCTTTTCTCCTGGCTTCTTCCTGGCACTGGTGCTCCTACTCATCCCAACCATTTTAGAGCATTGATGAGTTAAATTACAGTGACTTTGTCGAACGACTTTGAATTAATCAGACAATATAAAATTAGTGGCTTTTCATAGACCTCTGGTACTTGAAGAGTTGGTGAATTTTCCTTTATGAAGAACATCTGGCTGGTAGCAAGGCAAGGATTATAACTTCAAGGAAATCTTTTGCTTATATGCTGAAATAAGACATTTTCCTCTACAGCTAATATTTGCCTTTTTTTAGCTACTCTGAGGTAAAGCAATTGCTTCCATCTTTCCTATCCTCAATCCAACTCTTTATGTTTGAGGTGTATTGTAGTTTATTGTTCCCAAAGCAAGAACATCAGGGTCATTCTTCAGTCTTGATTGATGCTGTGCCCCCAGAAAATTTAGACTTTGATAGTAATGGCCTTCCACTCTTTCTTATGGCAGTAATTTTGGGGTCTGTAATCACTGACATCTGTATCCTAAGTAAAAGAAAATTTGAAATACTGGATGGATCCATGTCTCCACGTCAAGGAGTCTTGACAGCTTTTAATTTCCTTTTGCAAGTTCCTTGCTGCTGCAGTTTCTCTCTGTTGGTATGAGCCAAAGCAGTCAAGTTTTTTTGTACTTTCTTGCTGCTTAGGACATTTCTGATCAGCAGCAGCCAGCTGGCCAGTGGCTTTACCTATCCATCTCATATTTCTGAACAGTACAGTAATTCTAATTTGCCCAGACACTGTAGATGCCCCAGAGGTTTCATCTCCTCAAGTCTGTATCACCTGTAATAACTTCTTGGGAAGGCATCTGATGTTAATTTTAATATTTTTAGAAAGCATCCAGCTCTTATTTAAGACTATTTTGGTCTTTTTGATTTTTGTGTGGCTGTCAGAGTTCAGTTTCTTTAGCTGCAGCAGTTAATCAGCTTTTAAAACCTTGCCTATTATTTCCACTGGGGAGACTGACAAAGATACCACCTGTACTTTTCCTTTTTTACACAAGGAGAACATCAGTTCTGTAACATTTTTCCCCAACCAGACCTGTTATGTATTTTTTCCATGAGCATCTCACTGTGCCTTTTAAGATTTCATGCTGTGTAATTAATTTTGAATATACCCTTCCCCTGAAAGGTTAAAATTAAACCAAGCAGCAAACTGCTCACATCAAAGCCAATGCAAATAAGCCTCCACTGGGGACTGAAGAAAGTAGTTTTGTAACTCAGATTTTGGGGGGAAAGGAGCAGAAGTCGAAACAGAAATATTTAGAAGTGCTGAAAGGGAAAGTAACTTCTTTCAAAGAGCAGCTTTATATTAAGTCAGTAACACTTGCTGCAAAAGAATTGAAACATTGTATAAAGGCACTATTGTACATGGAAAACTTGTTAAGTAGGAAGGGAGGAAGGAAGATGTTAAGGCAGAATCAGACTGGGGGTTTGTAAGTCACAGCTAATGTTTCAATGCTGTTCCTTATAATTTATACTGCTTCTTTAGGACTTTCTTAAACAGAATTTCTCATATTTTAGATGTCTCAGATTCTACCTTTTGCCAGGAAGCTTCATGTGCATCTCCCAGATTCTCAGACAAGTCTGACAGCTGAAGCTCTACCCCAGATTCCCAATGTCTGGAAGCTGAAATGTTTGTTTTGTAGTTGGGATGTATCTGTAGGTTTAACACTTCCACATCCATCCATCCATCCATCCA
>JANPWX010000069.1:486640-613272 GCA_024734555.1 Trochalopteron elliotii | reverse complement strand
CCATTCATCCATCCACCCATTCATCCCTGCTGTGGCTGTGGATGCCCCAGTCTGATCATTCTTCAGCTTCTCTTCAGATCATGTTTATTTCAGCTTGATGTGCTATATTAATCTAGTATTTAATTTTTCATTCTTGCCATCTTTAATAGACACACTGACAGTCCTGGCAGTGCTGAAACATGATCTGAGCAGTTTCCTCATGTCTCTCCCAGGCCCTCCCTGCCAATTCCCCTGTCCCTCCATCTCCTGGGGATGTTTACACCTGCAAGTCAGTAACAGTGTTTCTGAGACCTCTTTTCCCCTGAGTGTTTTCCATGACGGCCTCTTTCACATGAGGAACTGAAAAGCTTTGACAGCTGCTGAATATTGAATTGCAGGAGGTCCTTCTGCTTGGTTTGCAGAATCTCACACTCTCAAGAGTTCAGATACTGCTTGAGACAAACTTTCACTTTGAAGACTAATTCAGGCAGAGCTATTTTGAGCCAATGTCTACTCTGTTCACTAAAAGATGTCTCACTGAGCAGGAGGAATTTGTATTCTGAAAAACTCAAATCGGATTGATCAGGCTCAGCTTCAGACTCTCTCCAGCATCAGATTTCTATCTCCTGACTAAGCCAACTTCTTCCACTAGAGGTTCATTTTGCTCCCAGCTCAACTAATTATTTTTCCAACCTGATCATGTTGCACATATGCAATCTCAGTTGAATTTCCATGACCTGTGTCCTCCCTTCCTCCTGCTTCTAATTTTCTATTCTCAGGATTCCCTTCTCCTTTAGGAGAGAATGGACAAGTATTGTCATAAGGGTTTTGTTCTTAGCTTGCCTGGCAGCACCTTTAGCCCACTAAAAATTTGCTTTAGAATCAGGCTGGACACAGTTCAGCATTCAGGGGATTAATTACAAACACCAGCTCATTAGTGCACATCCAGGCCTCACTCTGCCTCCAGGAACTCCTCCGTGTCAGGCAATGCAAACCAGATAAAAGAATAAATACTTTAGTACACTAACTCTATCATTCAAGCAGAAGGAATGTAAGAAGAGATGGGTAAAATTTTCTCCTCAGAATGTCCATCAAATTTTGTATTTTACAGAATTTTACTATGCTCTGAATATTGGGATTTCTTATATGATTTGAACAAATGTCTCACTGCTTTACTCTCTTCTTTTTTTTGAGGCCTCATCTTTGCATAAGAACCTTGCAATAGGAGACAGTTAATCTCTGTTTTCTGAACTTGTTTTGGTACAGAAAGAAATTAATTCTGTATATTGAAGCTGAATTTTAGACTTTTTTATCCTTTTATTCCAGTATCTGCATGAACATACTGATCAGGCCACAGCTACTCAGGATTTGTTAGGATGAACCTGGAATTTAATGCCCACTTTTGGCCCCCAGCTCAAGAAAATGAAAGACATTGGAAGACACCAAAGAACTGGAGAGGGTCCATTGGAGGGAGGGTTGGAGAACGTGACATATGAAGAAAGGCTGAAGGATTCCCCAGGCTGGATTTGTTCAGCCTGGGGAAGGAAAGGCAAGGGATGAGTCTAGTCAGTGTCTCAACACTCAAAGAAGATGGTTCTAGAGGAGATGAAGACACTCTTCTCCAAAGGATTCCTGGTGCCAGGACAGGAGGCTGTGGGCACAACACAGTTTAGGGGAAATTCTTTCTGGATACAGGAAAAAAATAATTCTTCAGCCAGAAAATAATTGAGCAATAGGCCTCCCAGAGAAGAGGTGGGATCTTCCTTAGTGGAAATATTAAAGATTTTGTTTGACAATGCCCTGGGTAGTCTCATTTAAGGAAGAAGAGGCAAGTTCAGCCTGCAGTGTGCAGTACTAGGAGAGATTTAGGGCACAAATCAACAAAAAGCTGCATTTCATTAAATGGTTATAGAAGAGCAGAGCTTGTCTGGTGCCAAAGCATCAGCAAGTCATTTCCTCCAAGTCACCAAGTTTCCTGAAAGCCAAAATATCATCCAGTGCACCGGTGCTGCCATAGCCATGAACTGCCAAACACAGTCCCTCCTAAAATTCCAGTGATGCCTGGCTACTCAGATCACAGAAAGTGCTGCTGAGTCTCTCAAATGAGGAAAATAACTCACGAGCTGGTAATGCCAGGCATGCACAGCAATGGGAGATCAATGCCTTTGGTTATTAGAAAGTCTTTACATAGAATGTGCAAGGCACTTGCTGCACACTGACAGTTGAGAGGCTTCTTCAGGGAGAATGAATCTGAATCATCCAGTGCCTCCAGAAGAGGTCTCTATACTTCAGAGTGAAATTTCACAGCGAGAGATTGCATCAGCAGATATCTGTCTGTCTGTCTGTCTATCTATCTATCTATCTATCTATCTATCTATCTATCTATCTATCTATCTATTTGTCTATCTGCTTTTAGTTAAACTTTTTGCTTGGCTCTGGAGCCTGCAGCATTTATTGCAGCCAGGGAATTGAGGGGACTCATCAAAACTACAGTGAGGAAAAAAGGATGTTCATATTGTAGCAGGTCTTGCCATATGTCAAATTATCAGTGATGCAGCTTATTCAAAATACACAAGAACTGACTGATTTAGATGCTACACTTTAACATGTGCAGTAATGTTAGTGTTTCCAAGAGGTATTGGTTTTGATGTCATGATAAACAGCACATCTGTGAGGATCTAAGCCCGAGAAATTCAGTAATCAGTTCAAAAATAGAGAGCTGGGGAACACGAGGCTCCCAAGGTCAGTGGGAGGCCACACATCTCCCCTTCTGGCAAAGTGACATCACTCACACTTCGTGGGATGCCCTTTGGAAGAGACCTGGAATCTCAGGAGAACACCCAGAGCTGAGAGCTTCTCAGGCAAAGCCCAGGCTCTGAGGAACTGCACCTGGGAAAGAAATGACAACAGCAATGGGCGACAAAGCACCAAACCTCCTGCAAATTATTCCCAGCAACTAGTTTATTTGTTTTAACCATATTCTGTGTTGAAAACTAAAGGGGTGCTGCTTACTTTATAAATGTGAGTCACCTGTGAAATTGGTTAAGAGGAGTCAGTTCTGTAGTGACTGTCAGTGCTGATGTCTGCCTTACATCTCACAAGAGTCCAGGCTTCTAAAAAAAAAGGTGCTTCAGATGTGGGCTCGTGGCCTGTGAAATTCCCAGAGAACATCTGGGGACCAGCCTGGTTCAACTCTCCTCATTCTAGAAAGAGCTTCCAATGAGACCAGCAACAAGCAGCTGGAGAACTGGAGAGGATGTTGCTCTGGACACTTAGAAGAGCAGGGGAACTATTATGCAAACTGTTGTGAGCCTTCCAAAAAGAAACAGACAAGTAGCACCCCCCCCCAAATAAACCCAACAAAATTCCCACACCATGGGAACCTTGCTACAGCCCTAGGCTAGAAGAGAGATAAATTCCTTTCCTCAGATGAAGAAATAATGATAATAAATCTGAATGAAAGGGAGCACACCAGACCTTGTTTTATTAATGGAGAGAATGATACTGTAGCTGCAGGGGATTGCAGCCCTCACCCAAGAGAGAAAAAGCTCCTGTTCTTTGCTTCTGGTTCAAGATCAGGCTCTCAGTAGTAGTCACTGGCTCAGGAGTCAGTTGTGGGCTGTAATTACAGCTTCCCTCCCCCTTGCCAGCTGTTTCACTTTGCTGTTTGAGGCAGTGTTTAAGGCAGGCCATGGTCCTGCAGGTGACTCCCTGCAGTTCAGCCCTTGTGTTCCAGACACCTTGCACCTGCTGCAGGTCTCACATCATCCATCTACAGGCTAAGGGCAAGGCCTCTATTCTTTTTATGTGCTACAGTTTAGGAATAATTGATGAACATCTGTAAATAAAGCTATAAAGTAGAACTGCTTACAGCATTACTTTCCTTGTCCCACAGTCCTAGCCATGGAATCGGGCACAGCTTTTGCACCATGTCTCCATGAAGGACTCTCACAAATGATTCCCCTTCAGCCCTGAGAACAGAGGAGCTCTGCAGGACACCACTGACCTGGAAAACCCTCAGCTGCTGCCACAGCAAGAGATGACAGGAGACAGAAAGCCTGCCCAGATGAACATGGGGTTCCTACCCACCCTGATGCTGTGTGTCTTTCTGGCACTCTGTGGCTAAAATTCATTTAATTCACCAGTGGCATTTTGGGATTTCCTACATGTGCTAAATCGTAATGAAAGACATCCGCTGATGGCAAAGGCTCTGGGCTCAGAGGATTACGTGGGGTAGGGCTGCCTGAGACAGCCCAAATCCACTTGAGACTGAAAAGGTGTGAGCAGTAAATAAAAGGAAATCCTGGATCACCATATAGTGTTCAGCTCCCACACTTTGACCTCCTTTTGGTCCCTTCTATATTTTGTTAAGATCATATTTCTTTATGTGCTGCCTGGCTTAAAAGCCATCATAAATCTGTGCCGTGCAGCAAGAATAACAGGGAAGGCACCGTGTAATCCAAGGCGCTCTAATTCCATCCCAGGCACTCGGAGGGAGCTGTAAATCACCTTGGAGAGGCCTCAGATGGAAGATCTGGGGGGAGGCTGGGAAGGCTTGGCCCTTGCCACTGGAGCCCATCTGCCCTCAGGCTGAGGTGAGCACACAAATAAAGGGTTCTGATGTCTCCAGACCTGAGCAGTGATCAAACTGCTTTAAATACTCTCTGGGAAGAAGCAAACCCCCCTGTCTTTGGTGGGAATGCCCTCTGGGATGTGCCACACGGTGCTGGCGGGAGCAAGGCCTGGCTTCTGCTCAGCTCGTGCCTGCCCAGGTTTGCCTCCACCTGGCACCACCTGGGGACAGCAAACAGCACACCTGGCCGGGCTCACCTGTGCCCAAGGCACTGTGGTGTCCCAGCTGCAGACATGGCTCTGGGTCAGAGAAAGCTCCACCAGCGTTGTGGGCCTTTCACAGCTGTACCTGAGCGATGGCTGCTACCCAAACCAATGGAGATGCAGCTCCTCCACTGGAAATTTGGGAAGAGCTGGAGCTAGGGTGTAGCCCTGTTTTGTGCCTGACATGTTTTGGTTTCTGAAATTCCTTTCCCAGGAAACTTTCTGTAAACAAGAGACATGTGCTGGTAACGGCAAGAATGTTTACATATTTCCCACAGGAGGGGCTTCACCAATATAATTGAAGAGGCTTGTCTTCTTGTCACCAATAGAATTGGTTTGTGTAAAAGAGCATAAAAAGGGAAACACTTCCCGAGAATAAAGGAGTCACTTTTTCAGCCCTCTGAAGTCAGAGTCTTTGTGTCATTGTGGTGTACAATAGCAACACTAGGGATATGCTACCATATTCTAGACAGGAAAATCTCTTTTTCTTTGCTCCAGTGGGAAAAAAAAAACAAACTTTCAAGTGTAGAAATTTTCCAAGGGAGACTTTCCTAATAATAATTTTGCTCAAGTTTAAAAAAAAATTGTGAATAAATTTTTCTTTTTTCTGCCAGCTAGTATAGTATGATGGATATAATATTTTTATAAGGTTTCTTTGTGCTACAGTTAAAACTTACTAAATTTTGGAAAAGATTAATTGCATTCAATTGCATTGAATGAAATGAAAACGTATTTGTCCATTTGAACTTCCAAACTCCGACTCTAAGTTTTGCTAAGATGCAGGAATAAAAGGTAAATCATTGAATCCTGGGCCATCAATCATTTTATTCTACCCATGGTAAAATGCAAAAAAGAGGAGAGAAAAAGAAAATACAACCAAAGTTGTGGCCATGTTGAAACTTTGGAGGAAAAAGTTGAATAAAAAGGAGGAAAAAAGTGTGTTTCAACCATGAGTATCCTATGCCAAACCTCAGCGGAGGTCACTGGAATGAGCCAGCAAGCCAAGCCTAAATAAAAATAGGACCTGTGGGATTCCCCATCTGATTTTCAAATAGTCACTGCTACATTTGTCAGCCTTGCAGGGTAGTTTTTTACCAGA
This sequence comes from Trochalopteron elliotii, assembly GCA_024734555.1. NCBI lineage: Eukaryota > Metazoa > Chordata > Aves > Passeriformes > Leiothrichidae > Trochalopteron > Trochalopteron elliotii. The sequence goes on along the minus strand of JANPWX010000069.1, from coordinate 607,358 downwards.
TGTGAGAAACACAGTACCAAATCCAGGCTGAAGCCAGAGAGAAGAGTGTATGCTTCCACATGGGAATAATCTGCTCAGGAAGGACTGTAAAGTCCAAGACTGGACTGAAACCTCCCAGATCCCTGGGTGCTGTGAAGTGTGTTTTAATAATTTCACCACAAGTGAGACGTTTTCATCACCTAAAGCAAGATGTTCAAAGGATCTGTCTTCCTGTGTAAAGGAAGGGTTAAACTGCCTTTTTTCACAAAAGGGAAATGCTAATTTACCCTATCAGGAACAATTTTATTTTCAGTTTAGATGTTTACATTAAGAACCATCTAAGAGTGGTACTTTTATTTGTTTTACTTCAAAGTGCACCAAGTGTTTCTCGCTCTCTTCCAAGTGTTAATTAACACCAGATATTAATGAGTAAACAGCTGCTCACTTTCAGCTGATGGAGAAACCTTCTTAACATGCTTTGTTTGCTTTATAAAATCTCACTTGGGCTTCTTGAGGATGGAAATATTATTATTTACATTTGTATAAGCAAGCTGGACAGGGAAAACCCAGAGCAAGAACCTCTGGAACATGAACATAAGACACATGAGGGAACTTATTTGCAACTGTCACTTAACCTGGTTCCTTGTTGGGTTTTGATTGGTGTTGGAGACTAGGCACGAACAGTATCCTACAACCAAACAAGTCTTTGTACCACCAAATGCTTAACGTGAAAGGTGCTCATTACTTTTAGTTGCAGAACAATTGAAAGTGTCCATCTGACTTAGGAACAGGGATTTCTTTGAAAACCACTGGATATTTTGGCCTAGGTTTTTTGATACCTTTGTCTTGCTTTGTTGAGGTGATTTTTTGGTGAAATCTGAGCATGCACATCATTGAATCCCAGATCCTCACAGATATCTTCCCAGGCTCCCATCTCCCAGTTTTTGTAATGGAAGTTAATACCTGGATGCCTTCATGGATAACCATCCATGAGTCACATGGATCAGAGCAATGCCAATATAGCTTTAAAATGCTTTGTTAATGTTCCTGTCATTCAAGATCAGTGTGCTGCTCTTAGGGTTGGGCAGTTTTGGCCACCACAATAAGAAAGACCTCAAGCTCTTAGAGAGCATCCAAAGGAGGGACACGAGGATGGTGAAGGATCTGGAGGGGCCATATGAGGAGTGGCTGAGGGCACTTGGTCAGTTCAGCTGGAGAAAAGGGGATTAGGGGGGACCTCATTGCAGTCTGCAGCTTCCTCCTGAAGGGCAACTCTGATCTCTGCTCTCTGTGCCCAGGGACAGGCCCAAGGGAAGGGCTGGAGCTGTGTCAGGGGAGGGTTAGGGTGGATATCAGGGAAAGATTCTTCCCCCAGAGGACGTTGGGCACTGAACAGGCTCCCCAGGAATGGTCACGGCCCCAAGGCTGCCAGAGCTCCAGGAGAGTTTGGACAAAGCTCTCAGGGAGGCACAGGGTGGGATTGTTGGGGTCTCCTGGCCAGGCCCAGGGGTTGGACTCAGTGATCCTTTTGGGTCCTTCCCAACTCAGGATGTTCTGTGATTCTGTGAGTCTACTGTTTACCTCCCAGTAAGAGCACAATGCTGGGACCAGGCCCCATGTGGGAGCCCTTTCTGAGCCCAAGGTCAGGCTTTCTGAATTTCCCAATGAGCACCAGCTCTCTCCCTGCAACAACTGCCCCTTCTGCTCAGCAAGATGGGGTGTGCCATGTCACACCTGTACCAGCATGGACTGGCACACCAGTTACAGCCTTACTGGGCTTTTGGATCCCCCCCAGTATAAATACCCCTTTGCAATTTGCAAATTTCAGCAGAGTGCCCAGGAACCACTCCTGTGTTCTATGCTTTTGCCTCTGCTGCAGCCATGGAGGAAGAGCCCCAGCATCTGCACTCCAGGGCACTCACACATGGGGGCAAGGCTGGATGTTCACAGGTGGGGCTGGCAGCACATGTCACTAGGGTAGTTATTGGGGTCTTCTGTAAATGTCTACCTTTCCTTTAGTGTTCTGCCAAATGAAGTAAAGATTTTTACACTGGGTAACTGGTTTCAGAGAAAAGGAGGTTTGTTCATGTTTAAAAACCCAACAAAACTGTAAGAGCCTTGAAAAGGTAGAAGAGGCAGAACACTTCACACATCCACACAGTGGAGATCCAAAGTTCAGTGGTGGCTTCAATGTCAGAGAGCTGCTCAATGTCTTCTCTGTGCCTTCTTTCAAAACACCACACATTTTCCCATTAGGGAAGCTAATAACTGAAATCCTGGCCTCACAGAAAATCCCACACTCACCAATTTTTACCTGGCCTGTTATAAGCAAATGTACAGGCTTTGTTCCAGCAAGAAGTATTAAGCTTTTGCTCATCAATGAACACTTGCTGGCGAACTAAATTGAAGAGAGGTGTTTAAGTGGGCACACACTATGTAAAAGTCCATGCCATGATACACATTCCTCAAGTGATGTTATGTGTAGTCATGATTAAGCTCTTTCCTCACACCTGATGTGTGCAACAAACAACATGAAACCTCAGGAAGTGGTAATGCTGACTGGAGTTTTAATAAAATCCCAGCTGTTCTTCCCTTGTGATTCTAGCAGGCCAAGCTGCTGCTTACATTTGGATACAAACATTTTCAGTATGCAGTTCTGGGCAATACTCAGTGCCCCTGAGTTGTGCTTTCAAGTTTCTGGTGGAGTGTCATTAGCTGTAATGACAGCCACTGCTAAGGACAGGCCTGATTATCTGCAGGCTCACACCCTGCCAAGTACAGGCACATGGTTTTGCATTTACAGTTGATCCTAGAGAGGAGAACACTGTGGATATTTTTGGCCCTTTATTTTAATGGGATTGCCAGAATGACTAGAATCTGAAAACTCACAGCTCATTACCAAGAGCAAAATGCTGACCCAGGCAGACCCAGAAGATTTGAAAGCTACTTCAGAGTTGAGATCTAACAGGCTGCTGTAGAACGTGGACAGTGTTTTCCCTCTGTTAACCCCACTGTCCCAGAGAGAACATTCTCTCTGTATTTACAGAATGCAAGACTGTTGTGCACCCTGGAGAGCAGCAGGATGCTTTAGGCTATACACAATACAATCACTACCCCAGCTTGTCCCACGTTCACACTGAAGCCCTGAGGCTGCAAGAAAGAGCTCAGGACCTGCAGTGCTGCATAAAGAGATGCACAGTCAGAGGAATGGAGAAGATTAAAACCAGCCTGTTGTCCTGTGGGTGTTTCAGACATGTAACTTTTCCTCCTGTACCAACAGCCTTCATCTGTCTCCATGGACCCAAGTCAAAAAGCCTTCCAAACCTTTGGTAAAGGTATGAACAAAAGGCCCTGTTTCAAGGTGTTGAATGACCTCAAACACCACCTGGCTCCAGATAATGTGTGGTATTTTTGGACCAGAGAGGCAATAAAATACCCACTTTTGCTGCTGACTGTACCAAGAGTTATTCCATTTGCTTTCCCCATGCATGTCACAGCTCTCCCAGCTGCAGAGATGAGGGGAAAGCTCAGGGAAGGTGGGCTTGCCTTTGTGTAGCACGACAGACAGAAACACAGGATTACAACCACCTTCAATTTTGACTCCAGTCTACAGTAACAGGCTGCTGTATAATCAAAATATATCCTAATGGTTATAACAAAACCAGTCTGATACCTCTGGTCTCAAGGTAACCTTAAGGTTTACAGGACTCCTATTTTTGGGTGTATTTTGCATGTGGGAAAACTATTTCTATGCCTACAACCAAACTCACACCTCGTTGTTATATTCCCTTTCTTCCACAATTTTTTCTTGTAAGACTCTAAAGCTCATATTCTCAAAATATCTTTAATGACCAAATGTTTTTTGCCCATTGTTTTTCAGATGCAATTTGTGCTTTTTAGAAAGCAGAGAATTCTTTCAGGGGCACTAAATGTCATTAAATGTGCCTGTTATGAGAAACTGAGGGACTAAACAGATGTCTGGTTTTGTTTTTTTAATTCTCATTCTTGATTTTCATTGTTACAGCTTTTCCCTTACAAAGTAAACCTTACCTGCTGAAGAATGTTGTGTGACTTAACCTAGTACTATTTGTTAAATACTTCTAGATTCCTGAGGGAGAGGTAAGGTTGAACTAAACCAGGGCATTGTGAGTAAAATTTGTTGTACTCAAGATGGCAAGGAAATACAAACTTCCTGAATGCAGCTTTGCAGCATTTTTGGAATCATTTCCCCCAGTAACTTCATCCCACTCAAATGAACCAAAAATGAAAAAGATTGAGAGCAGGTAAACTTTGAAACAAATAAAACTTCTTTAATTCAATTTTTCATGATAAAGACTTTTAAAAGGGTAATTATTTTGCAGGCAGTTATCAAAAATCTACACTTAGAATCTAAACTTAGAGCTACTAGGGACAGAATAGCAACAATAGTATCTAGACTTACTTTGCTGGTCTCAGAAGTGTATCTCAGGAGTGCATTTTAGCTCTCATTTCTCTGTGAATTAAGACACTGATGTTGTTACGCTGCCTATCAGGGAAGGCAGTAGGTTGTATAGTTATCTCCTGATTGGGGCAAAATCACTACCCTGAAACCACACAACCTACTACCTCATCCTGTTAGAGCATCACGTGCTTCTTCTGAAGGAAACATTTCACCATTTGTAAGTAAATTACCTTGTCACTCCCCAGCCCACATTTGTGAGCCTCAGAAAGGCCACGTATGACCTTCTCAGCCCTTCCCCACAGCTCTGCCTGGGAGTCACACAGGACTGGTAGAGGGACTCCAAAGACAGGAGAACTGCTGTGGCAAACACTGTCCCTCCCAAACGAGAAATATGTAACAAAAATGTGAGTTAAATCAGGTCCAAAACTGACTGAAGAGACCTCTTACTTAGGGTTCAAGAATTTACCAGTTCCAGGGCAGAACGTGACTGACTGGAAGACATCCTCTTAGGGTTTTGTCCAGCTCATCCTTTTGTAGTTCCTCAAACAGCCTACACCAAGTGGATTTAAACAGCTGCTGAATCAAAAGTACTTTATGTTTACAAGTATTTTATGTTTCATATGAACACAAATGCCAGAAAACAAGGGAGAAATGGATCAGCTGTTTTCAAGTGGCCACTCCAGTGGCAGTCCCAGACAGTTACGTGTGAGCAAACCCACTGTGGACTGGGTTGTACCTCTGTGTCCTGGAACCCACACCCCACCTGCCCTCCCAAAATGCCAGAAGGAAATGGCTTTTGAGCCTGAATGGGAAATACAGGAATCTAAACACTCTAAGGACATTTGTGTCCAGGAACCAAACACATGGACAGAGCCCAGAGAATGGTACAGTTGAAAAATATCTGTGTTGTCTTTGGGAGACATCCAGCGCTGACATCACAGCCACTTCAGGAAAGACAGTAGATTGTATAGTTATTTGACAGGCAGGGCATAGCCCTAAAACTATACAACCTACTACCTCACCCCAAAGGACAGTCACACTCTGATCACAGGAAGCACAAGATGTATTCCCAGACAGCTGGATTGCTTGGTGACAACCTAGAAGATAAAAAACTCTGGAGACAAATGTTAACAGCCTTGAATTTGAAACAGTTTGCTATATACCAGTCAACATTCTGCCTAATGAGCTCCAGTTCCATGTTTGAAATGTTTAATAGATTTGGAGCTTGTGAAGTCATGTCAGTGACAAGATACACAAGGGAAACAGGATACAGTATTCATTTTTAATAACTGCACTTGTGTACTTCCAGCTCCTACATGACTGTACCTTATCAAACCAGTTTGTCACTTAGGGAAAGGAATCACTATGACTAAGAATGATGCTGACTTAGAGGGATCGTTTAACATGCTTCCAGATACTCCTCCATTATCCTAATGGGGAAGACCTGAGGTTCTCTAAGTGAATTTCCCAGGTTCTGCACAGGTAAACCCCAAAGACTGAGCAATGAATTTGTCAAGACTGTGAGGAATTGTGGCCTGCTCAGCAATACTCCTAACTGGGCAGTAACCCAGCTCCAAATTGATGACCAAATTAAACACACCCCACTGTACCACACAGGCCTTGGTGAGGGGGATTAGCAGCACTGCCACTACAGCATCAGCTTCTGTACCCTCAAACTGTTACTCGAGTTTGAGGGGGTTGTTATTCCCTGCCACTGGTTTGATAGACAACAACACTTCCCATTCAGGGCAGATCTAAAGAATTGGGAGTAACTGAGATATCAGTCTGTGTTCTAACATAAACACTGCTTTAATAAATAAGCAAACTTTTAAAACCAACACCCTACCTTAATCAGCAAACTAACCTTTTGCTAGTTAATTAAAGAACACAATAAATGCTGCATCCATCAGCCCCACATAGATCAAGGAGAGTTGTTTCACTCAGCAAATCCCCCCCTGAGGGCAGTTGGTCACACTGCAGGGGGATGAAGCCATCTGCCCTGGCTTTCAGCATCACTGATGTGGGGATCTGAAAAGAGAGGAGCAAGACAAAACACACACATCTCAATTGCATTTCACTGCACACTGAAACAGTTATAACACTGAAACAGTGGGTGAGAGCATGTGCAAGAGCAGAGAGCAGCTTCTTTCTCCAGGAGAACCACACACAGCACCAGCTTTCACATTCACCTGTTACTACCACAATTACACCACGGCCCATGGGGACCCCGACACAAACGAGACAGGCAAGAGGAAAGTATAGTGAAAAGAGAGTAATTTTTTATTAGATTGACTTGACTGTTAGAAGCACTGCAGAGACAGGCAGAGAGAGGTATCAGGTACTTCACCTTCAAGGAACAAACACTTTTAAACAAAGCAGAGAAGGAAGGAGAATGCAGATATCTGACCAAGCTGGACGTCAATGTGTGAATCTATAAAGGACAATGTTCTGCATCAATGTCAAAAATCATTTCACTGTAGTGGGCTGTGACCACGTGGAGAGAGGTCATTGGTGGCTGTTAGCTGCACATGGTGCCACTTGTTGGACAAAACAGGACAAGTGCAACTCTGACCATGCTGAGATCACTGCAAGAAAGGAAACACTGGCCACCCCTGTATTTCACCTCTTGGAACCTCAAAGCCTTTGCAAGCCAAAAAAGGTGATATTCTTTCAATACCATACTGAAGGAGTACCTTGAGAGACTTCAACATTTCATCAATGCAAATCCCCCCACCCCAAAACTGGCACCAGAAGCCACTCTTAACCTCTATAAAGAACCCCTTTGGAAAGCTCTCCAGCAGAAAGCCTGATAGTCTTCTCTGTGTACTTATGGGTTTTAAATCTCAGAATTTTCTGAGTACCAGCTTTTAGGCATGGTCAATTACTCTCCCAATAATCCTCTGAAAATACTCCTACTCTGTACCTCTGTTTTTTTTAGATAAAACATTCAAAAATAAACAAGTTCTTTATGTGTGCAATCAGAGATCTCAGTATTTGTCCTAAGAGCCAAGAATGTGAAGTGGAGCTAAATTTCTGTGCAGTTTCAGCAAGGCTGGATGTGTTGCACAGTCACCTCTCAGAACATGTTTTCTGTGTAAAATAAACCCTGTGCTTATATCAATAGAACAGCATTACATAATATAATTGGAGGAAAGCTGAGTATTGTGTGACTTCAAAGTGTGACTTTTTTAAGCATCTACTTCATAGTAGAAGGATAAAAAAACAACGTAACCTTTCAGAATAGAAACTCTTTATGCTGGATGGTCCAGTGAAACCAGTTCAAAGAACTAGTCTGGCTCTAGAAGGATGCATTCACAGTAGTGAAAAGCCCAAACTACCCCACAGACCCATCTGACCCCAGTGACAGAGAATTTTGGATGAAGAACCTACACTTACAGCTGATCTCAGTGACTCTATGAGACAGAAATATAGATCAAAAGAAAAGCAACATTCTGAACTATGTTCTAGGGATTTACACTGCCTGTCTTTAATGTATCTGGACTACACTTACACTTTTGGGGGCAATACTAGGTGGGATACTGGAAAATGTTCATCCCTGTTGAAAAAATTGTGAACTTTAATTAACCCCTTCTACAGGATGATTTTATTTTCTATGATAATGATATTAGAGATTCTTTTCTCTAGGTGCTGTGCTGATACGCTGCTGCCTAGTGTATATTTTCCCACAAAAGTAGTAGTTTGTTAATTCATAATGATATTGAGATAATTACTTGTAAAGTACCATAAATTCTGTGTAACACTATTTTCTATGAGATCTGTTATTATGGGTATTAGTAATACTCATTAGCAGACAAAAATGGAAAAAAATGTGCTTTATCCAACACCTAAAATTAATTAGTCTTCTGCTCTCACAAGCTGCCCATAAACTTATTTTAATTGACTAGATCACCAAACAAGGATGAACTTCAAAATACTTAATGAAAGAAAAATGCATGTTCATTTTCCTTCTCTGAAGATGACAGGCACAAGAAATAGCTATCTGGCAAGAATTATGTTTCTAGTTTAACAACTGTTTAATACTAGGAAAAATATGACATTTCCATATTCCAACTCTTACTGAAAAAATGTCTTGGAACTGTTGTTAATAAGTACCTCAGCAGTCACTTTTTCAAAGGCAGGGGGCCAAGTCTGCTATTTCTGTGATGCCACAGGAAAGCAGATAGTTTTAAAGCAGGGTTGTTATATAACTAAAAGCTTTACTAATGAACAGACTGGGACAGCACAGAACAAACATTCTGTGATTTCAAGGCACCTTCCCCCCAAAACCTTGTGAGGATTTACAAAGGCAAAGCCTCCCTGAAGAATGGAAATGCCCAAGGCTGTGTGCTCCTGGAGTGCACTGTGATTACCAGGGAAGAAGAGGGCTTGGGGACTCTCCCAGGCAGGGACATTCCCCATCAAGGTCTGGGGTCTGGATGTAGGCCAGACCAGCAGTTTCCAACCTCTCTGCATGCAACCATCATCTTCTGGCTTCCCAAGGGATGCACAGTCCCCACTCTGCTCCTACAGACTATTTATTCGTGATTAGGAATGTCACCAACATTTTTGGGAAGATCATTGTAGGGGAAGTGGCTGAGGATACGCCAGGGTGGACACTGCAGCCAAGGGAAGCCTCCTGACCAAATTCAGCAGGGTTTGGCTCAGGCAGAACTGCCACACCCTTCTTCTGGGGCAGGATTGTGGCAAAGCAGGTAACTTCCCTAAAGATTTCAGGTAGAGAATAATTAGAGGAGGGAAGGATTCAGTTTCCTTGGATTTATGATGATAAACTTCACACAATGTATTTTAAAATATACATTAAATGAAATATAATGAAAATAACACACTGCCTTCATATAGCATGCAAACCTCAAGAAGAAAAAACACTCTACAAACACAGATGTTGTGACTCCTGTGAAATACATGTACTGCAATCTCACTCCTTACTTTGCTTCTGAAATAGCAAACAACAGCTCTTTCCCCAGAAAGTTGTGAAACTTTCCTATAATTTAATCATACAGGACAGCTTCTGCCAGAACTTCAGGCAGGCACAATGGCAAAGACTCACAGGACCAGACCTCCACAGCCTCCTCCATTCAGAGGAGATGCACAGGGGTCCTCCTCTGCACAAGTGTCTGTCTGTGTCAGCTGCAGAGCATTTGCTGTGTCCAGCAGCTTGCTCCCATCTTCACCTGGGCACTAGTGAGGCCAGGCTGTAACTGGGGGAGCAAATTTATCACTCTGTCGTGATAAAGCACACAAGGGGGATGAGCTTTGGCCATGAGGTTTGCTCACCCATGGTGCTCCTCAGTCCTGGAGCAGTCAGGTGTGCTGTCCTGCTTTGTACAAACCACAGGCAGAGTTTTGCAGGGAAGCATTTTCCTCAGATTCATCAGGGAGACTTCTTTTAAGAAGGGGAGCAATTCACACACTATTGAGATCAACAGTAAATCCTCACTTGGCCTCAGTGGCTTTGGAGGAGGCCCTGATTATCCAATATAGCACAAATTATGAGATACAGAAGTTCAAAATGACACTTTTGGATGTGTAGCAAACTTACACATCAAAAAGAATTTAGGGGCCAATGATTATTTTCAAATCAGCTATATAAATTTTGTCAACCTTTTCTTCATTACATAGAACATCACAGGCAGTGCAACATGGCTCTTCATAATAAACATTTTTACATATTCAGTGAAGCCATTGTTATTATCAAACTGTTTGTAAGTATTTGGGGAAAAGGAGCAGCTGTGAAATGAGTCAGAACTCTCTGGCTAAATGTCTCTGAGCTCTGCAGTAATTTTTCTATGTTTCTGAAGTCTGAACATGTCATGTATGGGGAAAAAAAAAAGGCAACAGAATGTAAAAACATTTAAAGACATCAGCTTAAATAAGTTAATCTCCTAAATTTAAAGTATTTAAATACATCTCTTAAATAAGTTAATACAGCAGCCTGACCACCAGCCAGACCTGCACAGGAACTTCCTCACTCTCGTGGGGAACCATGCTAAGTCAAGGAAATTCCTCCACAGAAACAGCCTTCCAGAAAAGTTTTACAATGGTTATCAGAAAATGGATGTGCTCAATGTCAGCTGCTCTGACTCCTTGACTGGGTGTAGGGAGATCTGACAAGCAGCAGATCCATGGAGCTGGGGCTGAGTGTGCACCAAAGGTGTTCTGCATCACCACAGACATGTTCTACAGGTGTGATGTTAGCACTTCATACACCCTCTGTTCTGTGAAGTGCCTGGAATGTTAAACATGTTTCAAAATGGACTGCATTAGGGAAAAGACCATTTTCCATCAAAAATGCACCTCATTTTTCACGGAGGTGGGATCATGTCTTCTGCTTAGGAAAACTGCAGTACTTACACTGACAAAACAGTTATTTTTCTATTGCATTTTTCTCTGTGCTTTGCTTATGTACTACTCTGAATGCTAAAAAGCCACAAAAGCTGGTATTCCAGAGAATGATGAAGCACTTGCTGTCTCAAAGCCTCCACAAATACAGAAATTAAACCAGGGCTAAGCACTGGCAGCTCTGTTGCACGTGTAATCTTAAATAAATAAACACTTAAGGAGATATACTTTTTAAAAAATAAGCTGTGAAAAACACCACAGAACTGTTCAGTGTATTACAACCTATTAGTTTTGCAGGACTTAAAGATCAATTTCCTGTTTTCCTGCCATAATGTTTCCATCCCTTGGATTCCCAGCTGAGCTGCTCTGCTTGCCCCCACTGTATCCCTGAGCTCTCCATGGCAGAGATGAGGACCACCAGATCCTAATGCTCAGAAATCAGGGCAAGTCCAGAGCCCAGGGGAGGTGAAACCTGTGTGGAAATGGCAAATCCATCAGGTAAATGAGGTACAGCTTATGAAAAACAAATGTTACAAGTACTCTTGCTGTCTCACCATGTATAAAAGCAAAAGTGCAAGGGCTGGATTATCTGGGAAATGAACCCAGCAAAAGGAGATGAAGCTGTGATAAATTAGGGATTGGTTTTTATTAGGAAAAGATAAAAGAGAATGTGTCAGGTTTATTTTCTCTTGGCAGATGGAGATAGCAAGAGTAAAAGAGGCATAGAACACTTCTCTTACAGTATTTCCTAAACATTCCTCAGTTATGCCCATGCTCCTGGGAGGATTGTATTCATGCAGCTCACACAAAAATGAAATGTTAATGACAGCCCCCACAAATATTCACTGATTTTAGGATGTTGAGCAATGGACCTTATATTTGAAAGAGCTGAGCTCACCTAACTCAGCTGACATCACCTGGATTTGCCTTAACATCTCTGAACAGAAAACTGGACACTTAAACTGATCACCCTCATCTTTGACTTGAAAAGTGATGTCCAGCTTTCCAGAACTGCACCTTTCCCACTCCCCCTAAAGCCTTGTGAAAATAAAAACCAGGCACTGTCAATGATGCAGAGAACAGTCAGAAACACAGTCTTCCAGTCTCTCCAGCTAAGTACTCAGCCATCTCACAGGCAATTATTTGAGTGATATTTTTAATTCTTTTTTGGATGGAAAATGCCTTTACTACACAGAGAATCTTAAATAAGCCATCTGAATTTTAAGTCACGTGGATTTGGCTTTTTAGTATGTGCAATTCATACAGTGTCACACCTGACCTATGTGACACCACTGAGAAAGTGCCATTTTTTTCAGTTCCTTATAGAAGATAGGAAAAAATTAAATAGAGCCACTCTTCTTAAAAAAAATGCCATTCCCAATCTCAATCCACTAATTCTTTTTTGAGAAAACTGAATTTTCACTCTGAAATGGATTCAGGTCCTTGAAAATTGTTTTTCTTTAAAAAGACATGCAATAAACTAGTACGTGCAAATCCTAACTTAATTAAGCACCAAGAGGGAATGTCTGTCAGGATAAGCCTCAACAAGAAACTAAAATTCATTCTGCAGAATGCAGCCATGCCAATAATTATAGTTGGTAGAAAAATGGCTCCTGGCCTTTCTCCCATAAGGCCTTCATTTTAAATTTTAGCCCTCAGTGAGATCAAGCAGCTGACAAGTAGGAGTGAATGAATCAGTGGTCTGGGAGCCAGGAGTAGCCAGGATAAGCTTAAAGCTTATCAAAGCTTTAGATAAGCTAGTGATACCTGGATTTAGCCTAAAATTCTGTATTTACATCCATGCACCCTTACATTTGCCATCACCACAAACAGGATAAAATTACTCGAGTGCTCATGAAGAAGGAGCTTTATATGATGGCAGAAAAGCAAAATCCACCCTTTACAAACTGCTCCATTTGTGATGATCACTTTAGAGCCTTCAGCATTTGAAACTGTGGATAACATTGTATGGAAAGCTGGCATGAAATCACTGCTCTGTGTAGTATGTTTGTTTTAAAATATTGTTAAAAGACTAAAATTAATTTCTATTGCAGAACAATGTTCTCGGGTCTGGGCTGCATTTGGGGTTGAGCCAGTGGGCTTGGTTCAACCTGACAGTAGATCAGCAGAGGCCTGGAAGTCCACGTGCATTAACACAGAGAAAGCATTTGTACAGGCATTGCAAACCCAAGCTGCAGCTTGTTTCTGGTTACTTTTGGGGCTTGGGGAGGGTGTGAGGCTATAGACCTGAGCAGACAAGATCACTGTCTTGTCCATTTGCAAGAGCAAGTGCTGTCCCTGACCCTGTTAGGCATTTTTGTGTGCCTGTCAGGGGACATCCAGGACTTTGCCACTAGCAACACTACCAGTAATCAAGTTCCCCATCTCTTTTTAGTGACTGTTTTCCTTTGGTCACCAGCACAGACCCCTGTGCACTGCGACAGCTTTGCTGTCACCCTGGGCTGGGATGCTGTCTCAAGTTGGGTTGTGATTTCAGAAGGACACACTTGTGCTTTGTCACAATGACTTCGCCTCTGCTCTGACCAGTTATTTTCCATCCGGAGCATCCCAACAGCAGTGCCAAGAGGTTTATGCACACACTCACCTCACACACTCAGCTTTACACCTTTAAAAAGCAAGGGGGGAACCACTGCAAATTGCCTTTTTCACACAAGGGCCCTTCTGCCCACCTGTGCCTGCCTGCTGAGGGGGTGAAGGCTCTTGGAGCCTTGGGGTGAGTGGGCAGGGCCACCGACATGGCACTGGCTGGCACAAGAGAATTCCTCATGAATTCCAGGCTGGGGGCTCAGACACACAGCACTGCCTGTGCCCAGCTCCACACAATCCTCTCTTTTCTCAGGTGACTGGGGCTCTCCACAGATGGACACTGGTGTCAGTTTTTGTACCTGAGACTGAAGCTTTCACTGGTTAAACATTCATGAGTGGGCTGAAGTGGTGGTAGAGAGTGAGCAGATCTTTGCCAGAGCTCCGGGTGTGTTCCACTCCCCGTGTCCATTATTCATGATGCTGTTGCTACAGGCCCTAATTTTACATAAATGGAAGTCACAAGAGAACTGCTACAAGGAGCAACCAGGAAGAGCAGAGGGAAAGAGTGCCTTGTCAGTTGGCATTAAAAACACAGTTCAGTGTTACATGTTCTGATCGTGAAGCCTCTTGGGAGTCAGAATCTGCAACAGATTTTCTCTGAAGAGTAAGAAGCTGAAACCTAATCTCTTGTAGAGGGTGTTTAGAATCAATTTCTTCATGTCCTGTGCACAGCTCCATTCTAATTCCTCACATATGAAAAATACATAACCTCTTAGCTCCAAATTCATCTCCTTACAGTTCCTCTTAGCTCCCATTTAAAATCTACTAAATTCTATCTTGGCTATCAGGTAAGCTATTGTTCTGCACCTGCTCAGGGATGTCAGACTTCAGAATTAAAGATCTGTCATGCCAGGAGGAGATTTTACCTTCTCTGACCACAGAAACATGCACATTACTAGTATCAACTGGGAAATACAGCAAGCAGACTTGCTGCAACTGAAACAATTGATTCCCTTCCCCTTATCAACACAAAAGATAAGAGCCATATAAAAGTACCTGTTTTTCTATCTCACACCATTTGCAGCAAACACATTGGACAGTATTTTAATATTTTCCTGTTGCAGAAATAAGCTTTAGGCACAGAACCCATGACATGTAAATTAAGATATACTTCACAAGACATATCTTAGTTGTGAAAGTAGGTCATGCATTTAAGGCTTTTCTAGACTCTTGATGTAAATATTCTGAAAATATTTTTCTGTGTATAGAATAATATTTTAATTATTTATCAGACTTCACTCTCTAAGAACACTAAAGGAACAGATATTTCTAAGAGTCCTCATAGGGTAATAAGTACTTCTTTGCAGCCTTTTACAACTTTGTGTAGTGCACATTTCATTCCTAAATGGAACTGTATGCTTGAACCACACCTCAAAAACAGTTGATACAGTAGAAAAAGTTATTGTGTGAAGATCCCAGACTGCACAGACAGGGAGCCTGGCTAAACAATACCATGACATTTTCAAACATTTACTACCTTGTATTATTTTGGGACTCTTGGTATCTCCTCAAAACTGATGTTGGGTACTTGTTCACTTGCCTATGAGCAAATTATTCCATGAGCAAAGTTAAAGAGGGGAGAAAAAAAAAATAAAAAGAGAAGAATGTTAGAAAGCAAGAGAGTGTATGTGTTTGTGATGTGACTTGAGCTTCCAGGCCAGAACTTTTATCAGGAGGATAAAAAAACCAGAGGCAATTTAACTCAGCACCACTATCAATTTATCCACTAGGTGTCACAAAATAATCATGCAAGCAGACCAAAAGCAATTACATGTAAAATGTGTCAGTGTACTACATCAATGAAGTGCTGCTTTGAAACGAAATCTGTGATAAGAGCAGATGCAGGAAAATGTCATGGATCTCATGAATATGCATAAACTGCCAGGAGTGTTTGGGAACCTGAGCCATGACACACAAAAGCCGTTGCTAACCATGGTGTATGTCATGTAATGGATTCACATACAAGCATTTAAGTGTTCCATTAAAAAAAAATGTCTTCCCAAATCCTAAAAGCAGCACTACCAGCCCTCAGAACTGCAAGGTTTATGTTTCTTGCTTTTTCATGTTCCAGCTACTGGATAAATGTATTGTATCAGATTCTCTACAAATATGTAAAAATCCATCATGGCTAAAGAGAAAAAAATGCCAAGAAAACAAGTTCTGAAGGCTAAAACATATGAGGGAGGAAAACATAAATATTTTATTAATATTAGTATAAAATCACCACAAATGCCAAACACTGGAATTGGCAATAACATGTGACAGACACTCCTTAGATTCAGACTGTTCTTTTGGAAGGGCAGGGTAGAAAATTACCAAATGGTTCTGTAGCCATTATTTTCCAGAAATTAACCTCTACTGCATAAGCAGTATTTTTGTTCTTAAATATTCGTGGACCATTTTAAATTTGTAATTACTCATACACCTGCCCTCAACCAAAACACTGAGTCCATGAAAGGATTAAGGCTGGGCTGTTGAAACAGGCACCTTGGTTTCCAAAATGGTTCTTTAATAACAGTAGCTTTTCCTCAGAGTTGCATAAAATTTTTATGGGCTAAGTAGACCCCAGTGTGAATTTATCATTATCTGTACTCACACGTAATCCAAACAATTAAAAATGCTGTAATCACTAGCATAAACAACATTGTGAAGGAGAACAGGCTGGTTAGATAAGAAGAGGACACATATCCTGGACATTATTTATCATCCAAACATAACAGTACCAGGGCTCTACATGCTCTGCTGCCAAGTGCCATTGCATAAAGCCAGCCTAAGCAATGTCAAAACCCCTTCCCCCTTGTGAGAAATGCAGTAAAGGAACATATGCCCTACCAGAGCACTGTATGTTTATACTGCAGTTTCTATGTTTTATCCTGGCTGTACAAACCAGGCTTGTTCAGGGTGTAAGCAAGCTCATATGATAAAGTTCAGATTTTTTACATAGTCCTTCTCTGTAAGATGAGCTGTCTAAATGTCAGAGCTGGCCAACACTTTCCAAAGCTTGGAAATACCTTCTTGCTTGGTGATCACAGGGAAGCTTTTCTTCCGTGCAATTTTCCCTCTTTTCTGTCAGCAACTCAGTTAAATACTTGTGCTTCCAGGAACAGAGGTACAAAGCTGAGAGAAATACCTTTTATTTGCTTGTTTTCAAAACTAGCATAACTTAATGTGTATATGCTAAAGGAGTCTGATGTTGTGAAATACACTTTCAGAAAAACTCAGAACTATTCTCTGAAGTTCTCCCCACATTAAAACCATTATCTAACTTTAAAGAACCCTCCAGTGATGCCCAGTCAAGCTGGCAGAATTCAGAGCCTTCTGAAGTCAGTAAGAATTTTGTTATCATGTAGCAAAGCTGTGATTTCACTTTAGGCAGAGACATACAGAAAAATGCTGAGGAAACTATTCATTACCCAGACCCCTGACTCTTTGATTCCAGAAGGTGAATAAACAGATGTATAGTATTATTAACTCCACTTAAGGAACTTAAGCTGCTCCTTTCTGCTCTTTCAGTGGTCCAAATCTGCAATATTTTTTTAGTCCTTGCTGTGAAAGAATCATAGAACAACAGAATAATGCAGGTTGGAAGAGGTCCCTGAAAGCATCCAGTCCAACCTCCTGCTCAAAGCAGGTCTAATTAATCAGGTTGCTGGGGCACACACCCAATTGAATCTTGGACACCTCTAAGGATGGAGAATCCTCTCTGGGCACCTGTTCCAGCCTTTTGACCACTCTTTGCTTAAAAGATTTTCCTTGTATGTGACTGGAATTTCCTTTGTTCCAACTTGTGGCTGTCAGCCTGTGATCAGGCAGCTGCTGGCAGCACTGCAGGGCTCCCCTCAGCTGTGCCCTTCCCTGCCTGGACAGAGGCAGCTCCCCCAGCTTCTCTGGGAGCCTGTGGCACTGCCTGGGTCAGTGCACCTCAGGCCTCTCAGGGCTGGTGTCTCTCTTGCACAAAGGTGCTCCCAAACTGGACACATCACTGATCAGAGGGATGGAGCAGCTCTGCTGTGGAGAAAGGCTGAGACAATTGGGATTGCTCAGCCTGGAGAAGAGAAGATTTGGGGTCACCTAACTGTCACCCCAAAAGGAAGGGAGCCCACAGGAAAGACAGGGAAAGACTACTTGTAAGAGCCTGGAGTGACAGGACGAGGGGGAATGGCTTCAAACAGACAGAGGGCAGGGTTAGATGGAATATTGGGAAGAAATTGCTCCCTGTGAGGGTGGTCAGGCCCTGGCACAGGTTGCCCAGAGAAGCTGTGGCTGCCCCATCCCTGGAAGTGTCCAAGGCCAGGTTGGATGGGGCTCTGAGCTTTACATCTCATCTCATTCCAACCCCCTCCATGGGCAGGGACACCTTCCACTTGACCCTCCCAACCTAAATCATTCAGTGATTCCAAGGCAGTCTCTGCAGTGCTGAGGAGAGGGAGGATCACTGCTCTGAGCTGTGTTTAGCTCATGCAGTCCTGGATGCAGTTGGCACACGCCTGGGGTGTGTCAACCTGTGCATCAGGACCCCCAGATCCTTTTCTGCAGAGCTGCTTCCTACACAGCTGCCCCCAGCCTGTTTCATTATGATCTTGCTGATGACAGTATTTACACCATTTCTCAAATTATCAATATTAAAAGGTTTTATCTATATATTTTTTTTTAATTTCACCTATCCTAGGCCTCACTTGGCCTTCAAGTGCCAGCTTCGGAATGTGAATGTACAGCAAATGTGCTTCCCATTAGCTCTTAATGCCATAAATCTAAAATCCTTGATACTACTGTTAGAGCAGTGCTTCCACTCAAATCTTAAAAGAAGCTTTAGACAGGATAGTAAGACTCAGCAGCCACACAAGACACTTACTGCTGTGTAGGACAGGCTTGCAAATGCTCACGGATCAGAGGTGCTGCCCCTGTGCATCACTATTTCACTTACAGTGGAATAATCTTAAATTACATTAAGAACTACTATTATACATTCTACTATCATTTACTTTTTCATACCCTCTGTCACTAGAAATATGCTTGAAGATTTCCATCCAGCCCCAAGTGCACTATTCTGGGAAAGTTTCCATTCTGATGAGAACATTTATGCTCATAACTACATGATTTTTTTTAAGCTTAATTCAATATGAATAACTGGTTCAACTTGGTGTCTGCTCATGAGTGAGCAGTTGGAAAGAACTGGTTAATCATTGTTTGCCATCTGCTTTGGAGAATCAGCACTGTACAGAACCTTTTCTGCAGCAAATAAAACCACAATGCACAAACAGCACTAAAGGAAAATCCTGTTTTCAGCTGTGGGGTGTTTCTTAGCATTCCCCATCAGATTTCTTGGCCAAAAATGAAGGCAGCCCCTTTCAGGTATTCGTTGTTCTCTCAGAAAGGCTCCAAATCCTCTAATCTCTCCAGTCTGTTTTATTAAAACCAACTCTAAGTTCTTCTGAACAGACAAGCCAGGACTTAAAAAGCTATATTGAGTCAAAAAGCACATTTGCCTCCTCACAGAAAAACATCAACATGAAAAAATAAAATTGGTTGACTATCTATGCTGCTTTCTTGGCTCTTTTTCCCCATCTGGTGCAACTGACAAATGCTGTGTCATACTTGGAGAGGGAACAAAATTTCCATTTTTAGAATTTGGAATCCAGGAATTCCTAAAAAAAAAATCATTTGCTTCAAAACGAGGAAAAATATACGTGAATGATGTAAAAATGTTCAACCTAAACACAGAAAAATTGCTGGGAAAAGGCACTTGCTAAACAGAAGTTTTCTTAAAATACACATTCCTAACAAGTGGCAAAAAATATCAGAAGAAATGCTGAGCATGAGAATATCAGTACTGCTAGGGTCACTCTGCTGTCAGAGATCTAGCACTGGGGGCCATAATTCAGGTTATTAAGGTAATTTTTCAAGATTGATTAAAGTTCAACTTAGAAACATCAACACGAAACCCAGGCTCCAATGTTCTTAATATTGAGAGGGCCAAAGACTGCAGTCCTCCAGCAGAAAATCAAAGTGTGTTCCTCTAGGCCTTGCAAATTCTGAGCTCTCAGTGTATTCAGTCATCCAAAAAAAACTGTCAGTGAAAAATATTTTTCCTTTAAAAAACTTCTTAAAACAAACAATGGGACATGGTGCCTCTGCCTTCTTGCTCCCACCATAAATTTCAGTCATCCTCCTTTTCTTTGCAGACGTTCTGGGGTATTGAATCATGGAATCCCAGAATGATTTGGGTTGGAAGGGACCTCAAAGATCATCCAGTTCCTGCCATGGGCAGGGACACCTTCCACTATCCCAGGTCACTTCAAGCTCTGTCCAACCTGGCCTTGGACACTTCCAGGGATGGGGCAGCCAAAGCTTCTCTGGGCAACCTGTGCCAGGGCCTCATCATACTCACAGGGAACAATTTCTTCCTAATGTCCAATCTAAACCTGCTCTCTGGCAGTAGGAAGTCATTCCCACTGTCCTGTCAGTCCAGGCCCTTATCCAAAGTCCCTCTCCAGCTCTCTTGGAGACCCTTTGGCACTGGAAGGGGCTCTAAGGTCTCCCCAGAGTCTTCTCTTCAAATTGTTTTATCTAATGACTGGGGAGGTCTCCTGTTGCAGATTGCTGAGACTTGCCAGTGGTTTGCTATTTGAGATAACTGGTACCAACAGAGGTCTTAAAAAGAGATTATCCAGTAAGCCTTTGGAGACTTTAGGGTTCCAGACCCAGTAATGAGCACAACAGGACTCTGTGACAGTCCTATTGGGAATTTCCCTCTGTTACAGCTGCCAGTAAGAGAAAGAAAGATTTCATTAGCACAGAAGAGCTGCATTGCCTTCCAAATACTCAGAAAAAAAAAATCTTTGGAACAGGAAAGTGAGCAAGGTGGGTGTGAGGAAGGTCCTTTGGGTATGCAGAAATTTGAGTGAGCTGGATTAATTTACCAACTGGACCACGTATTTCTTTCATAATCTTGAGCAAATACTTGGGTGAAGTTTTCAGAAAAATAGCTCAGTTCTTGTGGCTTCTTTAGATGCTAAAATAACTCATCAGACTTTTCAAAGGCAAACTGCAACTTGGCCCCCTGAAAATGTTACAAGCTGAGCCACACTGAAGGCTTTTAAAGATCTACCCCTATCTGTTGAGGTTACACACCTTACAGTACTCACAGCTGTACTTCACTTCCACACCTGTAAAACACTGTGTTCCTCCTCTATATGCTGAGGAGAGCAAGTTTGTAATGTCCATGAACCAGCTATGAGAATCTGCAGTGCCAAGATCATTTAAGTACCTGGACTGACACAGGGCACCTATTTCACAGGGACCATCTCCTACTTCTGGCTTTGACAAGAAGGGAACTGTGATCCTACAAACCCCAAAGCCATGATCACAAGATGACACAGATTCCAGGGTAGGTTGTTCTAAACTCAGTGAGGAGTCTGCCTTCAGTTATGGGAATGAGGAGGGCACTTTTCACTCCTCTTAACAGGGACAAGAGCCCCTTTCTAGCATGTGTCTGTATTGAGTTGAACTGTTTGCTGTGAAGGCTATTAGACAGTACCTCATTATAAAGCAGAGATGTTTAGATCAAGACCTGACTTTCCTTTCTAGATTCAGCAATGTTCTTTGACAGCCACAGGATACTTAACCAAACAAGTCAGATGCTGGTTTTGAGAGATGAAAACTATGTCAATACAGACATCTGGTATATCTTCAGAGTCCAAAATGTGTCTTAAAATACCCTGCATTTACCAAAAAGGTCTCTAGCTTGCCTAAAATTTAACTAAAACATTGGACTTGGATGCAGTAGGATTAATGGGCTCACTCAAGACCAAACTCCTGGCATTCCAGATCACCCTTGTAGCATTCCCTCAGGAGGAACACAAGTGTTTCTTGAACTTATTATTCCAGAATGATTTGCTTCTCATTAAGGTGAGATTAGCTCAGGTGAAGACATGAAATACCTGCAAAAGTTCTCTCTTTGATCACTCAGCTGGATCCAGCAGAAGTGGAAGGTCAAAGGCCTTGCCAACAGGAATTTCACACAACTGATTCCACATTCTGCAGCTGTTTCTTCTGAGAAAGCCCTGTCAGGAAGACATATCAGTAATTTTTTCTGCAGGCACGAAAGAGCAGAGGCAAAGCAGATTAATAATGCCAGAGTATCACCCTTAAGCTGGGCACAGTAAAACATCTCATGTGGATAAGTATTTTCAGCCTATATCTATGTCAAGACACAGCTATATAGGGCTGCATTCCTGTAGACACAAGCCAAGACAGACATAAGATGTCTATACTCTGATTTTTCCCTATGGATATCTCCACAAGAATGTCTTTGGCTGAGGATTATGTATTTTTTATATCTATAGTTTCCATAAAAATCAACAGCCTTTTTCTAGTATTCAACTCATTATTGACACTCCCCACTTTGCCATATCAACATTTTATTTGAAGTATCAGTCATAGCATCCCATCAAAATTTAATAGCCACTTTCTATAATTGAAGCATATTAACTCTTGGTTTCACCTATGCTAATGTTTATCTTTCTCCTTCTTTTAAAATTCTAATGATATTAAAAATACAACACCTTTCTACACCATGACTCAGAGTTGCATAATATTTCTTTCTTCAGCTCATGGGAAAGGAAAGAGATACAAGCAAAGGCAGAAAAATTCTCTATCCAAGTCTATAGCTTGTTACTGAATCCTGAGTGTCAAACCAACAGGGCTTTTAAGAAAAATGTCAACAACTGTAACAGTTACATAAGACATCGTTAGAAAAATACTTTGCAAGGAAAAATGACAGTTTCTGTCACTTGAGAAGATGATTTATATTTCAGCTTTAGAATGCAAGCATGTGACCTGACATTTACTAAAGAAATCAAAGAGATGTTGAGCAAGATTACAAAAGGCAAAGCACTGATTGCCCTCTACCAGCAGCTCCCCTCTGTACTACAGAAAGATCTGCATAGTCTTCCTCTCAACATTATGCAAAAAAAATAGAAAGGGAGGTCACAACAACAGCTCTCTCTGTTGTCACTTTGTGCTGACTTGCTCCAGTTACAAAGGCCATCTGGTGCTGTCTGTGCTGCCTTTGTGCCTTGTGTCTCATGTTGTTCTTTATGGACCAGGAGGATTCACAGGTCACATCAGCTGTGTTTTAAGTTTCTTTGCAAGAGAATTTGATGGTTGAAACTGTGCATAAAGAGCTGTTGATAACAGAACATGGTGAAAAGGATACCAGGTGCAGGGGTGTCCAGATAGGAAGGATGGCAGGTCAGGTGAGCTGAGCTTCCTTACTGGTTCTGTTATACACTTCCTGTAGGACTTGAAGTGGTTACATAAACCCTTTGGGGCTGAGTTTTATCACTTGTTAAATGGAGATCATAATTCCCTATCTCACAGTGATACTGTGAGGCTTATTCATTAATTGGTTCAACTCAATGCTGGGCAGATGGTCAATACAAATTTTATGCATCACTGAAGTAACATTTAACCTCAGGACTTAAGTGGCATATAGCCTTGTGCTGGTCTCTGAGCAGTCACCTGATAAATATTAAGCATTCACTTTACTGAAAATATTTGAGAGGCAGGGGTTGTTAGTGCTGATTTTGCACCCCTTCAGTTACAAATTTTCAGGATGACAAATGTAAAAGGACACATTCTTCAAGTGCAGTGCAAAACAGGTACTAAGTGCATCTCCCTGTGATGGTAATAAATGAGGAAGAGGAAATGGTAACACTGCTGAATCAAGCATACAGTGATTTAAATGAGTCCATGAAACAAGCACTTAAAGTCTCAAGAATGACCATTGGCAGTATCTGGAGGGATTTCAGTTCAGTGCTGGGAGCAGGGTTGTTTTCACTGGCCTCAGCCAAAAAAACAATTCATTGAATGTGATTGCCATTTACCTGCAGAAACACAGCTACAATTCAGCATAGTAATGAGTTAAAAGGTGCATCTCAAAGATATTTATAACCATATAAATATTTGCTTTGCTTACTGTGGCAATCACACAGAAGAAAAAAGTTCTTTTCCAAACATCTTTTTCAAGGTTTCTGAGGACTATTTTTAAACTTTATTGCCACAAGTAATGTACCATGAAGACCTAAGCACCAGCATGAAATGAATCTCCAGTGTGATTACTGTGCATACCTTGTAATTTCCTCTGCAGAGATGACCAACCTTCACTTCTTTCGTTTCTAACTTGGTTCCCCAGTAAGTCATTCCTTCTGTTTCTAAAGAGAAAGAAAAAAAAATTATGTGCTATCCTTATGATGGAAAAAGTGAAGAACAGAAATACAGATATTAAATACAGCCTTCCAAAATGTTTTCTGCAGGTGAGGAATGTGTTTCATTCAGAAGGAGGCCAATGTCCCACTGTAAACTTTTTTTGGAAGCCTTAATTGAGGGTAAGTAGGGCATGAATGGCACTTTGTAGAGGGATGACTTTACCCTCAGGGAAGCACCATGACAAGATTCCTGAGACCAGTCAATTTAATAGCTGCAAACCTTGAAAGCTTTGAGTAAAAAAGTCTTCTCTACTTTCACAGCCAAGTGAGTTTAAAGAAAAGTTACCAGACAAAAATATTTCAACCTTTACCCAGTAATATCATCCTTGTTTTCAGACCTGTAAAATTACTATACCAATCACTAGTACAAAGATTAATTGTGGTCAGATTAATTGAACAATCACGGTCATCAATACATCAGGTATAAATCACTCCTAAAATGTAGGATTAAGCAGTTTAGTCTCAGTAGCCAGGGACACTAACATTTTTGATAATGCATTCGTGTCAGTAATATCTTTACATATGCTTTGTAATCACAGTCAAATACAGAAACCACGATCTCATATGAAAACACATACAGTATGGTGAAATAACAACTCCTGGTTTCTTGCATTGTGATGGTGATAGAACTACAGGGAACATAAAAAACCACAAACCTCTGTTGTTGCAGTATCGGACACACAAAGGACGAGGCAGACAGCAGAAAGGCAGGGAGGAAAGCTCTATTTTAATATTTCTGACTCCATTTATATACACTTTTTACAGAAGGCAAAAGATTGGCTACACAGGTTGCCACCTCTCCGACCTCGTAGGTGAACATCACTATCAATCATATTTCTCCTCCCAGAGCAGAAATATGTAAACAAAGTAGATAATTCTAAATATATACATAGTTTACATGACACTGCGTGAGAATCTCCACTACAAAATTGCAAACACTCACAAGGCAAGAAAACTTAGAGCAACAGTCTGTCATGTCCCCACTGTGAGAAGGAGAGAGGAGCTGAGAAACACAGATCCCCTCAGTGTGGATTAGGGTGAGATATCACTCAAAGTTCATAATAACACTCAAAGTCCATAATAAGCAACTCTGATGGCACAGATGTTGTAAAAATGGTGACCCTGTCACAACTATATCCACATAAGCTATGCAGAAACACCAAATTTAGTGGAACAAGCATTCAGTAAACATTAGCCCTCTCGACAATTACATCCACTAAAACTGTGCAGGAACGACACCTGTAATGGAACAAATATTCAGTAAATGTCAACCCTCTCACAAGTGAGACCGACCCTGAAATGGGCTCAAGGGCATAGTGCTGATAACACCAAGGCTGAGGGTTCCACTCCTGTCCCACATATAGAACTGTCCCTTAAGGTGCTGTCTGAATTCACAGTGCGATTACCTGGGTCTCATCCCTTGCACACTCCACATAAATGACTCTGGGTCATTCCAAAGAAGTAATGCTGTGATTGTTCTCTCTCTCATCACATGCTAAATCTATTCACTTCTTACTGCTTCTACTTTTTTTCAGCTAATTTCACTGTTGTTTCATGAAGAAGGGTTACTTTTCACCACAACATCCTCAAAATCTGTATATATATAACAGTCCATTCCAAGTCAATCCTCTTGGAACACTGCTTTCCTCCAAAAAAAGACACTTCCCATTTTGGCATTTCTCAGTCTTTGACCACCTTAAGATCCACATGCTTCAGAACTCCTTTTGAATGTTACCCCCCCAACAGGAGAAAAAATACTGCCTCTGCTCTTTACAGAGCAGAAAGGTAGAGGCTGGGAGAGGATACAGCTCACTTTTCCTGCCTCACTTAAGGTGACTGGATTGTAGAGTCTGCAGATACAGACAGGTCCTTCAGAGAGAAATCTGCAGTACATCTCTAACATACATACCCTGAACCAGCCTCTTAGGAGCCTCTCTTTTCTCTCTCCATAGCAGCAGCTTAGGAATAACAATTACCTACACATGCACCTAAATTAGATCTAAATGCAAGTGAATATTCTCTTCACTGCCAAGTGTGAGAGCAAAGTCCTATAAAGACTTAAGCACCCTATGATACCTGGCCTTGGAATGAAAGGCAGTAAGGCATCAGAGCTCCCCACACAATTTACAAGGAGAGGTAATGGTCTGGTTTATCTTTCTCAAAGCCACTGCTTTGTTTTGCTTTAGTGGTCAGAGACCACCTCCTCTTCCTCAGCTCTGTAGGTGATGTAATGCTTTGCTCTCCATTTAACTCACTTTGAAATGTGCCAGTACATCTGTGTACCATTCTGAACAGCTGGAAGAATTTATTTTAAATTGTCACTCAGTTTATTAATAAAGAAGAAAAATGCATGTGTATATTTTTCCTTCAAATAGAATACAGGTAGCGTACACTGTACTACACGAAAAGAATCTTCAGCCTCAGTCAGACATCTGGCCAATGGGAACCTACAGGCAGAAAGAAGTCCAGACACAAGATGGGATAGAAATGGTACAGATAAAGAAACTCTTCAAACTTGACAGCTTTGAGGCTGTATAAAGAGTATGTGTTGATACAGTGCCACATTGAGATTTTATAGACATGGTTTTCAGACTATTCCATTATTACAGTAGGCTACAATCCTGCAGATGTTTAGACATGAAGGACTTTATTCAGTCATGTCAGTGTTTTCATGACTAGCTCTTATTAAATTTCTTCAGAGAGTTAATAAGAAAGCCCTCTCTCTTAGACTGGCTATAGAAGAGCAACAGTTGCCTGATATATTTCTGTTGAAACGTGAGAATGCACAACAAGAAACATCACATTAAACTTTCATCCTGAAATGCACAATGCCTGCACTGCAGGCCTTTCAAGGGCTTACTGAAATATGGAACTCAAAGATATGTTTATGCATTAGTCTGAATGGGGACATTACTGAACATCAGGGACATTGTTCCCAAACAACAAACATGATCTTCTTTAGAAAGAACTATATTTTAACGTTGTGAGTAAAAGCAGAAAGAGGTGAATAGCAGGAGCATGTTAACTATGGTTTTCGAGGCAGCCAAGTGACTCAGTCTGAGAGTCAGAGAACTAATTAATGATAATGCTGGTCTAGAAAAGAGTGTGGAATTTCCTTTGTACTCAATATCTACAGACCAAGACAGTTATGCTTAAGTCTACATCTAGTTTTGGCCCAGAACCACCAGTGCTCACTAATGCAGTGCACCAAACAAGGAGGGTATCACCTCAGCCATGAATGGCTGGCAAAGGAAATCTGTACTTGGTTTTAGCTTAACCTGGGCATGAACTTTGGAAGGCCAATGGCATAAGCCACCCTTTACCATGGCAGGTTGCAATATAACAGGATTGCTGTTTTCACTCATGATTGTTGAAACTGTACTCTTGGACATCATGACAGCAGTGCAGCATTGAACTCCAAGTGTAGAACTGACACTTGGTGTCTGCTAAAATGGAAAATCCCCAGTTTACTGCAGAGCAATCCAAGATGTTTCCTTTGAGGAAAGAAAGGAGAAATTATCCTTCTGATTGACTAACCCACCCCATCCCAACAACATGACTGAGTGGAACCCCACTGAAGTACGATCTCCATGAAATGGCACCACTGATCCCATTTTAGGAAAGTGTTGGCTATTAACCTTTTCTGGAATACTTCATATTTGCAGAAGACATCCTAGGTGTAATAACTACAGTTATTTCCTGTCCCCATAAGCTCTACAGCCTGACTGCAGCTTTACTAAAACGCTTTTGTGCAAAATGCAAATTTTTGTGAGGTGATGCCACTTTAGCTAACAACAGAAAATAGCTTCTACAATCTAAGCCCTCTAAACACAGAATCACATAATATGCTGAGTTGGAAGGGACACACAAGGATCATCAAGTCCAACACCTACAAAGACTAAAGAAATGGGGTTTATGCTGAAACAATGAAAACAACCCAGGCAAATCAAATCCATTATTGAAAGAAGCAGGATACTAAAGGTATTAAGAGGAAGTTAGTCATTAATTGCATTTGAACACTCTTGTACTTACTGTCACTGAAGATGAATGCCCTTACAAACAGATTATTTGCAAAAGGCTGGAACCCATGGGCTTAGTCCCAGACTTGTCTGGTGTTTGTGCTGTGCTGGTCCCTATGCCCAATATGTGATTGTGGATCCAACCATACAAATCCAGGCTTTTGCCTAAGAATTCTCTAACCTGTTGCACCTACAGTCCAGGGGGATTTTCCACATGCAATGACTGAATTCATCAACCACAACACTTCTGGCTATTTATTCCATATACCTAGCACTTGTATTTTTTCCATAAGCACAGACTGCTAATCACTGCTGGAAACAACATAGTAGGCCAGACAGACCCTTCTCTGGGCCAGAATTCTTACACTCTTAGGATTTTTAACTGAGGAGACTATTTTTCTCAAAGTTTTGTTTAACATACATGCATATTGAAACTGCCACATGTTTCTCAGGCTACAATTCACAATCAAATGCTGCAACATGGTATGGGCAGGATGAACATCACTGCAGACAGAGAAGTGCTGAAACTGAAGCAGAGCTAATAGAGTTCCTTCAGAGTCTCTGACTGACTGCAGCTCATTGCCACTAGAACTGCAGCCTCCTCTTAGCCATCAATACCTGGTGCTAGGATTCATACCTTACTGGAAATTTTCATGGAAAACTTTTAGAAACAAAACCAAAATGCAGACATTATCAATGAGGCCTTGTGAGAATAATTATGAAAACTGTGAATGCAACAGCAGATGTGCCTGCTTGCAGATATTTCAGTCCACTCACAGTGTAACAGGAGCCACACAACTACTGGGAGGGTGTTCCCTGGAAACCACCTGTGTGCAGGTAACAGCACCTGAGGCTCCTCAGGACCTGCTTGGGGGAACAGTATACTTCCCTTAAGAGCTTACTGCCCTTTTTCACAAAATATGGCATGGGCTAGAAGAAGTACTGGCAGGCAGTTCCCAATGTTCTTGTCAGGAAAACCAAGTGAGGTGGCCAGAAGATAAATTGCTTACTGGATATGTGAAGTTTTGCACCTCTGCTGAATGAGCAGTGGTGTCTGATAATGGTTTTGATACTTCTTTTTTTTTTTCTTTAACAAGGAAGACATATAACTCTTGACATAAGCTATATTGTAGAATGTGCTGAACAAATATTTCATCAAAGGGGAGAAGTTTATCTTAGAGTCATTTTGCTGCCGAATGATTTATTAGAACTCAGAGCCAAAACAGCTAAAAGCCCTAAGGAAGTACTGTATCTTTCTAATAATCCAACTTTAAGAAGAGTTACACTCTGCATACAGGAGGGCTGGGGTTTGCTAGGAAGCAGAGTCTTGCAAAACAAATAAAGATTTCCTACCCACATGTCAATGCAATTCTCTGCATCAATACCTGAAAAAGAAGCAGGCATTAAAGAAATGCACACTTAAAGCCATGGCTAATGAGGACACTTCTGCACCACAAAGTCTGGATTAGCCAGTGAATCTTCCAGACAATCTAAGTTGAAAAATAGCATTTGGCAAGGTCCACTGACATCTGCCACCACTTTCTTTAGCCTCCTGCATTCCCTGACGGTACCGCCTGCGAGCTGCTCTGCACTACCACAGCACAGCAACTGCAGACAGCAGGGAATGCAGACAGACATGCAAAGTGTTTAAAATAGGGAACACAGGCTCTGTGCTGGGGGCTGGTACAACAGGTGTATATCTATATATATATATATATAGGGAGCTCATATTAATGAGGCTTCTGTTACACACGTTGGGGGCAGCCCGGCAGCCTTTGCAGAAGGAGATGGGTATTTTGGTTAAAGTCAGACAGAGTAACCTCGTAGTAACCTCTAGTCTGGCTCACAGCCATGGGGAGGACTCTGAAGGACTGTCCCTTGCTGCTGCATTGATTAGATTTCTTCCCATAATACACCCAGTGTTTTTGCTCAGTAAACCTTACTAACAACTGAATCAAGAATAAAGACTGAGAGGGGAAATAAAAGCTGATCTCCATGTGAAAATGGGCCATAAAATTAACAAGGTTCTCAGCATCAAGTAATTCTGTCTGCTCTATTGTGGCCAGAAAGTCAGAGCCTGTAAAATACATACACAAGCAAGTACAAGAAGAAAGTAACTCCCATCCACCCAGCAGGCCAAACCAAAACCAAGATCATCCCCCCCCACAAAAACCCACAAAAACCCCCCAAACCCAAAACAATCCCAAATAAACACCCCCCCAAATTTATACAGCAAGTCAAATATTTAAAGATGTAACACCTAAGAAATCTAAAAGCTTAACTTCTTCCCCTACATTTAATGATTCCCATGTATTTTAAATATTTTTCTTGTATTTTCATATATTATACATGCATAAATTTGGGATACCAGTTCTGCTGGCAAACACACATTTTCCCCAATCTTTTATTGTGCTGTGGAAGTGCTAATATACAAGTCTCCTAATTTCTATGTCTTGCAGCATCAACAGTGCATAGAATGCACCTTTACAAAAGCAAACAAAAAAAGCCACACACTCTTAAAATAAAATGTGGATGATAAGCTGGGACACACCAGGTCTACAGGGTAATAATTTTTCCTCTAAGAATATACAGAGGTATGATAACCCCAGAACACTTTCTAATCTAGATATTGGATACGAAGAGTGCCCTGCTGTGGATTGCCAATATTTTTTGCTAGAATGATCCTTAGTTGCTGAAAAGGAAAACAAATCCCAAATCATTGTCATTGGAAAGACAACTGTAACACTGAACATTCCAAATGAACAGCCCATTCCTTTAAGAAAGGAACACCACTTTCTATCAATAATGAATCATCTAGGCTCTGAATAACAATCACAGCATTCGTGTACTTGGTAATTCATGTAAGAAAAATTATGATCTTTCTAACATAAACATAACCTACTACCAAGTATTAGAATTGAAAGGATGAACAGGACTGTCATGACTCCAGCCATCCACACTGCATGGTAACCAATGAAGTAAGCAGACTAAGGATTTTGCAACATCTAGAGTAAGGTGGGAACATAATACATAGGGCTGCTTTAATAAGGCACGTGGGAATACACAAATAACTCATTTCTATCTTCTCTCATAACACATGCTCTCAGGAAGGGCTGTCCCCTCGAAACAACCAATCCAGATATGAAGACTAGTATGGTGTGCAACATAATTTTTAAAGGTCTATAGCAGTAGCAGGATACCAGACTAAATCTTAAGTAGATCCATTCATGTTATCACAACTGCGACCTAATAAATTAGAAGCAAAAAAACACTTCTTGCTACATGAAAACAGGTGTTTTCAAAGGAAAACAATGGTAAGAACCTTAAAATACTGTCATTAGTTTGAGGTTTTTCTCCCTTAGATCTTTTAAATGAATGTCTCTGGTAAAGTAACTTCAAGAAGCAACAATCAGACACAAAATAGCCAAGTAAAAAGTCAGCACCGCAGGAAGCCTAACACAGCTGATGTGGAATGTCAGCAAGCTTTTTTACTTCTGGAAACATGGGCACTGCAAGTTTTAAAATTTTGTTTAAAAAGCTGGTATGGCAACTTCTGAACCTTTCCTGTTAACTGTGGTAAAGGAATGAAAGTTGTCATTCACCTGGCACTAGCTTGTGTTCCTACTGCCTTAGGGGTATTCAATCACTGGGCAAACTCTGCTTGTGAACTACATGCAAAAACTTGCAATCTACGTGCAGAGAAGAAAGGCCTCCCTTCAAAATAATAATAAAAAATTCAATTAGAAAAAAGAATCTCAAGAACTTAATGAAAAAATATGAGATTTTTCACGGCAATTCCTAATGTGTTTTGGAGCTTAAAACAATTGTGTTGTATCTATCTATACATATGGTATATTTTGCACAAATGGTGCTTCAAATATTGAAATACAACTGAAGTTTTTTCAGTGCCATGCCCCTCCTGTATTTAACATCTCCTTTTCAGAAAAGGGTCAGAAGAGAATCAGATATTTGCTAATTCCCTGCTGTGGCACTCTGTCCTTGGCCACTCAAGCAAGCAATGCATGAAACAGCAGGATGAATTCAACATGCACTAACCACAAACCCTATGAGAGGATCTTTCATTTGTGCCATATAAGTATAGTGAACTAAACCCACATATACTTATAAATATATGACATAAAAATATGCAATAATTTACAAAAGCATGTGCATCAACATCAAAATGAAACACATAATGGGAGAAGACTTAGTGGACCAGACAAACACAGAATACAAGCCCTCTTTACTGCTACTTCAAAAAAATAATCCTTTCAGATACTGCCTAAGATATCAAGGCAAATGATTTAAAGAAGTCTTGGCTCAAATATCCTGCTTGCTGGGACAGCTGTCCCTAGGAAGGATGCACTCACATCTGCAAATCCCAAATTACTGTATTGCTGCTATCAATGCATAAGGTTAGGAAGGACTATCATAAGTTGCCTTGTACTTTCAAGGCAGTTATTTTGAATTATTGGAAAAACACTTACTAATTCCCTAAGGAAGCCAGATTTCAGACACCACATAAAAAAAGCTCTTCTGGAAGAGGAAAGCAAACCTTATTAACTCCTAGTTACACCTTCAGAGAATTGAATAGAAATCCAGATGTCTTAACTCTGTAACCTATGATCTGTGTCCAGATCATCTGTTCTTTTGGCTCCAATTTTACCTCAACTAAACTTGCTTTCATTGAGTTATTTTTGTTGTGTAAATACCTATTTGTGGAGGCTACTGTTCAACTGAAACCAAAAATCTCTTTCAAAACTTCCCCCTTTATTTATCTTGGGGCAACAAGAATGGTTGAAATTAATTCATAACTTCTTGGCCCAATGTAGTGGTCCTACCAGTTTCATGACTGAAAACACTGTTTCTTGCTGATGCTATGTAAAAAAGCAAAGCCTTTGATCAATACAAGATTGAGGGTCAGTCTCAGAAAATGAGCAACCCATGAAAAAACTCACTCATGAGAAAACCCACGTGGAAGTGAAAATAGAGGTGATGCTCTCAGTGTAAAGGGATGCTCTCAATGTAGCTGGTTATTTGCTGGAATACGGTGCTGATATTTATTATATTCAAGTTGTGTTAAAAATCCTCTCAGTTAATATGCTGTTAACATGTTTGAGTCATGTATTTCACATTTTTATCACCAACAACAGTAACAGGTACATTTGCAGCACACTGGATGAACTTCAAAGTCATTTATAAGCACTAATGTTAAGGAAGCATTAATCCTTATTCTGCAGATGATGAACAGATGTACAAGACTCTCTTGTGCTTTTGTGTGAATCACTGCAGCAGAGGCAGAAACTGGTCTTGAATTACCTACAACCTCAATCACCTCTACATGAACAGCTCCCTGAAAAAGCATGGTAGACATGGAACACCTTCCTGAGAAGTAAACAGAATTACAATTTTCATTGTAATCCTCTTTAAAGGCAGTGCACAATTCCCACCTCAAAAGCCAAAACCAAACCCCAAGAATAAAACAGCAATATGCTGTAATTTTAGAGAGAACTTTAGTCAGGTGGGGCAGTTTCTCTGTCCCTCCTTGCTCAGTTCATTACAGCAATTCCTGCCTCCTAATCAGTCTTGTTTGGAGGATTTACTCCTTATTACGTAATTCCAAATATTTCTTGCAGCATTGAGGTTTTACTGTACTTAGATGGGTAAGAAAGAAAGGAAGAATGACTCTACAGGAGGAGTTTCAGATGCTTTATTTTTACTGCCATACACATCGTTTTCTGAGGTGTTTAGGTGTACTAAGGGTGCAATATATTAAAATGATTGATTGATTGCATTCTAAAAATAGAAGTACTGTTCTGATACTGGGATTAACTATTATCATTAAGATATGGCAGAATTTTAAATAGCTTTGAATTTGCACCCTCCTGTGAATGTAAAGTGCCCTTCCCCATCCCACTTGCCCATGTTACACACACAAACCAGAGCATTTCATAGAGAAACAGAGTAAATACCACTACCTTTGCTCCTCACATGGCCAGTTCTGCATCCCTACGACCACAGGACCAACTCTAAAGTGCTCCTTTAATTTCTGTCACACATTTTTAGTTTGCTTTCAGCATATTTGTAGTCTACCCTGCTGCCTTTTTTTCCCTCAACAATGTCATAGGTTGCTCTATGGGAGAAGCTTAATTACAGCTATTTTGAAGGTTCTTATTTTTAAATATCCTACATTTTCTTGATCAAATCTTGATTATTAGAGGGGCTGCAAATAATATTTGGAATAAATGGCTGTGCTGGACTTGGCTGGGGTAGAGTTAAATTTCTTCCCAGTAGCTGGTAGTGGCTGTGTTTTGGATTTGAGCTGGAACAGTGCTGATAACACAGGGATGTTTCAGTTATTATTTAGTTTAGGCATGCACAGAGCCAAGGCCTTTTCTGCTCCTCTCCCACCTCACCAGTGATGGACCTGGGGGGCACAAGGCATTGGGAGGACACACATCCAGGACAGCTGACCCCAGCTGGCCACAGGGACATCCTGGACCATAAGGTGTCACCCCAGTGACACACAGCAGGTGGGAGAAGGAAGGGGGAGACATTTGGAGTGATGGTGTTTGTTTTCCCAAGTCACTGTGAGCTGTGATGGAGCCTGGCTTTCCTGGGATGGCTGAGCACCTGCCTGTCCAAGGGAAGTGGGGAATGAATCCCTTGTTTTGCTTTGCTTGGGCACACAGTTTTGCTTTATCTTTTAGTCTTTATCTCATCCCACGAACTTTCTCACTTTTACCCTTGTGATTCTCTGCCCAAACCCCCGGCAGGGGAGGGAGCAGGGCTGAGCTGCCACCTGGGGTTAAACCACAACAGGGCTGTAATTCGGTGGCCTGGTACAGTGTGAGCAGGTTCTGACTCAGATCTGGGTGAGAGACTGCAGCTACAGAGAGACCCTGCCAGCAGCACGTTCGTGCCAATAGAAAAAAACAGTTGATGGCATCTACCCAAGGTCAGCTCCTCAAATTTGGGAGCCTGTTTTCTTCCAGACACTGTAAAGTCACTTGTTTAAACGCAGCCAGTCGGCAACAATTAAACGCCTAAACAAAACATGCAGATTTGGTGCTCCTTTTGAAATCCCCCCCACGCCATTGCTGTTTATTTTCTACTTCTCACAGTCTTAATTATCCAACAATCAGGCTACAAAATGGCGCTGGGAGTGAGGCGGACATTTTGTAACTGTCTCATTGAGCAGGACAATGGGAACGCGCCGAGGGAAAGGCAGTGACCCAAGGGACACTCAGCTCTATGATGGCCCAGCTTTTAAGCAAATCCTTTATCTCATTTTATAGCAAAGTTAAATCCAAGCAGTGCTGAGGAGCCACCTGACAGCATTTGGCCACTGAGCAGGCAAAAATATAGTCCAGGGCAGCCCTTTCCCAGCTATTTCACTGCAGTGAGCACAGCTCATCACCCATCTGAGCACAGCCTCTTTTCTGGGAGCCTCATGGACTCAGGACCACCCATTGACACTGACTCAGTCACTGCAATCTTAACCACATTCTTCCCTTGAAAGTCAAGACACCAATGTTTTCTATTACAGCCTCAGGAACTTCACAGTCTTCTGCACAGCTCTGAAAGCACTTGCAACATAACCAGCAAATGTACACTTAAAGAATAGAGCCTACATCTCCATCTCTGCAAGTGACTTTTGATTCAAATTTCACTGTCTTGTGTGTAATAAGCCAGGGACAGCTAAAGCTGAACAAAGTAATACCAGAGCAGATAAAAGCAAAAAGTACCAAGAATTAATAAGCACATTTTTTCTTCAAGTGTGTGTCCACCAGCCTCCTTGTAAAGATACTAGCACCTGATAGATCCTAAGAAACAAATATGCAAATCTTCAGGAAAAACTGCAGAACACGTGCTCATTAAAGATTTAGGTACTGGTTTAGAGACTTAGGTACTAGTTCAGAGATTCAGATATTTCACATTGCTTCCTGAGAGGAGAAGAAAACACAAAAACATCTAAACCACCTAAAAAACAAACCCAAAAACCTACAACTTTCTAACACAGAAAAATTTTGGCATAAATAAAAAATGGCTAAGGGGATTTTGCTTACTTCTTTTTAATGACACAGAATAAGCAAAGCAGCTGAGCTACTGGTGTATTTGGAATGGCTGATAGCTGTAAAAAAACCCCAATACCCTGCAATTATATAATGCAAAAAAAATCATTATTAATTTCCATGCAGCTCTGATTTTGAGGGACTTGTAATGTAGAAATGAAACCAACAAAACAGGTAAGAGAGATACATTTCTATACAAAGGCATGCTGAATACACAGGATTACACAGGTACACTGAGGCTGGAAGAGTTTAGGCAAAAGCAATTCTGTTCCCTCTATTCCACTCATGCTCCAGTGTGATGCTGCCACTTGATATTCAAAGGACCAGGAAGAGGCAACTGAATGGGAAGGGCTGGCCCTCAAAAGCCAAGGATAAGTGACCCTTCCCAGAGTGCAGGAGGCAGAGCTAACCAGCTACCTGGAAAAGCAGTCAGAAGAAGTATATTTTGAAACTTTATCTCTTGGAAGAAATGGCAGAAAGCCTGACCATGTTAAAAGAAAAATACTCTGAGCCCCCAGGGACAGTAGGGTAAAATGTTCTCAGAAAAACAAAGAATTTAGCCTATAGTTGACATACAACAAATTTCTCAGTAACCCATCTCTAATGCTGTGGATTTAAAATCAACCTGGATTACAGCTGTCCTTTGCTTTTGTTACAAACCCCCAAAATCGTGAAAAGAATTCTGAGTTTTGTTACAAACTTGAAAGCAGGTCAAAGTTTAGGAACAAGTTCCCTATAGGTTGTGATCCTTCAGAGTTAAGATAACTCTAATCTGAGCTGGGAGAAAAGAGCTCTGAATTAACACAAGGCTTTACACTGGAAGTGTGGGAAACTTGTGGCTTGACAAAATTTGCTTGCAAATCCAGGTGAAGTTCAGTGGTTTCTGTGATATTTCACAAAGACTGTCTGGATGCCTTTGAACTTGAAACTCAAAGCAGAATCCAGCAGCTGCAAACTTAAACACAGCAAGACAAAGATTAAGAAAAAAATGTTTGCATGAGCTCCTGGGAAGAATATTCTAAGTTTCACCTGCTGACATTGGAAAGGCAGAAGTCTACACACCCTCCAGTTCTGCTTCAATTTAAATAAAGACAGTAGGAAGGGGTGGCAGAGGCACATTTGTTACATTTTTGACTTACCTAAGAGAGGTGGCATGAAGGAAACTAAAGAAAAGTAAAGGACTGTAAGCAGAAAAAGAGAAAGGGAAAGTGAGATGATTACAGACAGATGAGAATAAGGATTAAAAACCAGCCCACAAATATTGGGAAAAAGGTTTAGAAATCATACTGAAAAAAAAGGAATGTAAATAAAAAGACTAAGCAGGTTACTTATGACACATTTCTTTGACATGCTTTTTTTCTTAAATATAGAAAACTATTTGAGCAGTAAAGAACTTTGATTCTACTGTTAAATCCCTACAGAAAGAGAAAAAAAATCCTGAACTTTGTCAGTACACTTCCGTTCTCTGGGGTTCCACTTCTTTGGTGAATTATTCCTTAGTCACTTGGAAATGCTGGAAATCACATATGCTGATTCTAGAATAATATCCCCTGCCTCCCCAAGTCTCCAATTATCCTTTAAATGTCATTTGTATACAATGGTCAGGCAGATCACCTCAGGAGCACAGCAGCATTCCCACTATGCTGCCATTTCTACCTGTCTGACTGAGGGAAGTTTGGGAAAGGAGGAGGAGAAAAACATTTTGGGAAGAATCACAAAGTATCACATCTGTTTTTTTAATTATATACTTCTCTGTCTGTTTTTTACTAATAGATATCCTAATGGAGGAATTTAATAGTTCCACGGACAAGAGAAACTGGGATTGATACAGCTGTGAATATACAAGGGCTGCAGTTTTTGATTGCAAACCTAGAGAATACTAAAGTAAAAAATCACCTGGATAAGATGAACTACAGCAACAAACCCCAGAATGCTTCCTTGTTAGTTTAAGAAATACTGGATTCACCATTACAACCTAAAGTATCTCTTTACATACATTCCTTCTTTCTTCATCATTTATGTAGGACCAATTGCTGTGACAATTGAAAGAATTGCTTTAATAAAGCAATGTCCCCCTATATTTTAAATACTGCTGGTTCCTGAGACAAAGAAATCCCCCACCCATGACTCCAAAGACACAAAATAATACAACACAAAAGAAGCCAAAGGCAAAAAAGAGAATCCTGCACACCAAAGGAATTTTGTGGGGAAGGTGGTATTTCTGGTTCACAACTCCAAGCACAAGCTTGCTGCCTTTTATAAGCTTTATTACCAATACCTCCTACACCTCTAACTTCATTCTTTGTCCCCATGGCAAACCAATCCAAACCTGTGTCTCCTGAGTCTCCTGATTGGGCTCCAATAAAAGCATAATGATGCATAATGTAAGTACTGCAAGGATACAGCATTAAGTGCTGAGAGCCCTACACCAAGACACCTGAGAGCAGGTGAAATGTGCTGTGAGAGAGGCTCACAAGGGGCCCTCTGCACATCTGAGCAGCCTCCAAGGAGGGATGTCTCTGCAGGATCAGGTGAGTAACAATCCTGAAGTTCTGTCTTAGTTACAGAGACATGGAGATGTATTGACTGCAGATATAACCAGAGCCTGGTGGGAAATTCTGGGAAGGAATATGTGAACACCTTGTTTTATTGCAGTGGAATGCTAACTCTGTTTTCCCTGCACACTGCCATTGTTCAGACAGGGACTTCACTACTGTGCACTTTGTGCTGGCCTGGAGGCACTTCTGCCTATACCAAAACATCACCCAGACCAGTAAGAGTTAACAGAAAATGCACAAAAGAGAACAATTGCACATTGTCACGGGAGACGAAATTAAATATCCCAACAGACATTCCTGTTCATATGACATTCTGGCCAACAGCCTCCTCAGATACTACAGAGATAACAATGCAACTACTTTCATTACTAATGCTAATTCAACGGGAATTTAATGGCATAAGTAGTTTAAATTAGCATTTTCTTTTAGGAATTCTGGGCTGGCAGTAGTAACATCTGTCTCTCTGAAGTGACAACAGAGAGCTTAAGCTCCAGGTCTGGCTGTTCTGCAACATGAGGCATTGCATTACTAACCCAGAGCTAGGTAATCATTCTCCTGCCAGCATTAATGAGTTTCTAGCTACACAAGAGTCCTTCCAAACTAATGAGCACAGGTAGCACGAGTGGCAGCACAGGAGGCTGGGCCCTAGACCTGATCTCTTGTGCTGCCACATCCAGGCAGTGCCCTGGGCTCCACTCTGGGTACATTCTAAGGTGCAATTCTGGCATAGACCTCGACCTAGTTCTTACTTGTGTGACAGTGACTGCCCCCAGACCTGGGCTCCCAGGATAATTGATAGTGGCACAGCCTGGCTGGATCAGCAGCTGCTGTGCTGCACCAACTCCAGTTTCTTCATTGCTTTGCCCCTTTCAGCACTGGGAGCACTTGTCCTTCAAAAGAGGCTCCCAGAGGGCTCACTGACTCCCAGGGAAAGCTTGTTCCACAAATGGAGAGCTTTCTGTGAGAGGATGAAGCTAAGGTCCCAGGAACCCTTGTGATGGGTCTGTAGTTAACATTTCATGCTCTCTTTTTTTCCCCTCCATAAAGTATTTATTTTCTGAAATCCTTTAATAACTGTGTCATTAACACTGTATTTCTGATTTTACACAGAAGCTGCTTTTTGAAGATGTTTTCCAGCATAAATTCTGCACAACTTATTCCACATAAGTTTTTTACATTTAAAAGCATCCCTCTCAGCCACACTATGTATTTTTGAGTAGAAATTACCTACTTTAGAATAGATTACAGTTTGATGTTCAAATTTTCCATCTTTTATTACTTTGCAACTGTGAAAGAGTTAATCTTACATCTTAATGGGAGCTTGCCCTTAATAAGAAAGCATAAAAACAAGCCAAAAATAATAAGCTAAATGAAGGCCATTCTTTTGCTTTTTGTCAATATTTTCATAGCAACAAATAGATCAAACACAAGATATTTTTTAAGGATTTCCCCCCCACCTTGTAAGTCATAAATGCTTTGGTATATTTAATTTCAAAATGAGTTCCCTGTGGACCAGGCTAACACAACAGATTAAGAAAACCTTCCCAAACCCTGCTGCATCTTAGATGGAAAAGTACAAAAAATGTTCTTTTGCCATTTCCCCTTGCTCCTTTTTCAACTGTTCCTCTTTCCTCTACACCAAAGGAGCTGTCAATGCTAATCAAAGGTTTCCTAGTCCTATTCTGAGGCTTCAGAACACTGTAATGCATATTTTTTCTAAATAAATGAAGGCTTCTAGACTGTAGTCAGAGGAAAATATTCAAGTGACTATATATTTGCTACACCACACTGATATATGATACCACACAGCTGGTATATTTAGAGATAGAAAGATCCCTCCTGCAAGATGAAAAGCAGTGGGAATACCTATGCTTTGTGGCAATCTGCACAATTACTACTTGGTGCCTGTTTGTGAGAGACCAAATGGACTGCTACTCTTGCATCTGTACCAGTTTTAAACCCTTCTAAGCAAAGTCAGGAGACAAGTCTGCCCAGGGAGAGGCGTTTATAAGACCTGACCAACTTTTCCGTGCAAGGTCATTGGCCAGACTCTGAAAAATACCCCTTTGCAATACTTGCTTGTCAAAAGGATTTAATTTGCAGACTTGAATATCCTTTCTCCTGTCCCCTCTGTCCTTACTGGTTACACAATACCAAGGGCTCCTCAGCAAAATGTAGAGCACAGCTGTTCACAGCTGCTTTAACACATGGACACCAGCCTTGTTACTGGGACAGGTTGGGACTTGGTTCACTGCCCCACTGAATCTGTCTGATGGTAAATGCTGGAAAATGCTTCTGTAGGAACTGCAAACTCTGGTCTAGCTGTGGGCAGATGTGAGGGCAGCAGAGGCAGGGGTGGCAGCAAGAGCCCCATGGATGTGGCTGCACTACAGCCCCAGTGCAGAAGGTCCTGCCTCCCTCCTCCTGCAGCTGGACCAGAGGATAGAGACCTACAACTAGAAGCAAAAGGGACAAAACAAGCTCTCTGTTTGACAAAATACCAACTCTTCCAGCTGGCCTTGGCAGCTGCAATGTCCTACCCATCAGAACACCACAGCAGTCTGGTATCACCACTTCCAAAGGTGCTGGGTGCCACACTTGGCCCTCAGCCAAACAGAAAATGTCCCCTGTAAACATTTTGCAAGAGTGTTAAAGGCAGTGATCAATTATTCACAAATGGCACTGCAAGATTTACCAGTGTCTTTGGAGACAGAGGCCAGAGTGCAGTGTGAACACACAAAAGCTCAGGGAAGCAAAAGCCCTGGTGCAGCTCTAATTGACTGTGAATTTCAGCTTTAGCATGGACATGGTTTTGGTTACTTACCACATATTTGAAACAATTGAAGTGGTTTTTTTCTGTGTTTACTTTGGAGCCAGCTATTTTCAAGGTCACAGTCCCTGCTAAAGGAGGAAACTCTGTCTCTGAGGTATTGGGAATTAAACAGAGGAAAGAAAAAGGCACAGAGAAAGTAGCTGCCTTACAGAGGGAAATCAAATATTTTGCTTCCTTCCTTGTTCACTCTGAAGTCAAAAAAGAACTTTACAGTAAACACTAACTCATGTTTTTTTAAAAAATGAATGTAATTCTGAATTCACAGGAATTCTTTTTTAACTCCTGGAATCCTTTCTGATAAACTGCAATACAAAGGGACATTCCCACTTGCAGATTTCCACTTGGCTTTTGCAGTCTCAGAGCACATGCTGACCACTCCCCTGTCTGTGGTGACACATGGTGGCACCTATATCCAGTCAAGTGTTTTGTGCAGGCAGTTTTCAGACCTGGAGATACAGAGGAGGAGGTGGAGGGGAGGCAGCAAATGTTTTGAGAGCTTTGGAAAAGCCAATCAGACAGAAATCAGACACTGCAGAGGGCACATATTTTGCTGTGACCACAGGCTTTTGTGGCAGGAACCAGAGGAAACCAGTGCCAAGGGGATGGTG
The DNA here is from genome assembly GCA_024734555.1 of Trochalopteron elliotii. Lineage (NCBI taxonomy): Eukaryota > Metazoa > Chordata > Aves > Passeriformes > Leiothrichidae > Trochalopteron > Trochalopteron elliotii. Next base: position 565,610 of record JANPWX010000069.1, on the reverse strand, counting down.
CTGGAAAGGATGGGAGTGAGTGGACAGAGAGACTGCAAAGACAAGCAAGGAATTCCAGCCTAGGGAAGAGCAGGACCTACTGTTATCAGACTGCAGCCTGCCCTGTCCCTGGCACAGGAGGTCACACAACATTTCACCACAGCAGAGCTCCACTCTGCATCTGACACCAGGAATTAACTCTGGAGCCTTAGGTCCTAAATAACACAGAGAAGGATCAAAGCCAGCAGCTATATGAAAAGAGGCTTCTTTCATAACTTAATTGCTCATTTGCAAAATACCAAAGTTATTTATTTAAGTAACTATGACATTCTTTTGATGCACTTCTAATGTAAATGCTCATATGGGGTGGTCAGAAGAAAATAATAATAATAAAATACTAACTTTAGGATCAGGAGTTGCCCAATCAACTTTGCTGTGATAGCATCCCTATAGAAATGGATATGCACTGTATCTCTTTGAGGAGGGGTTACAGCTGTTTCCAATTCTGCCCCAGGCTCTGCACTTGCAGGAGACAAATGCATTTGGGGCCATTTTGCAGATGCTTTTTTCTCATGCAAGTACCATGAGAACTACACCAAGATTCTGGGAATCCCTCCTTCAGCTGGCCTCTGCTGTTCTTGTATTATCCCACATTATATATATTATATATATATAATATATATATAATATCCCACATTATGGTGGATGCCTGTTCCTTCAGCTGTAGTACCAAGAAGTATTATTTTGAGGTGTAGAAGACATCTTCCCTGGCTCTAATTAAACAGATCAAACACATACAGGCAGGGAACAGCATGTGCATACCAGTCCAGAGGACATAAAATGTCAATTAGAATTGGAACAGTTTCACTGGAACAACATCAGGAAGGTCAGAAAGTGAAGGAAGACACTTCCATGCCTTGACAGTGCAACAGTGGACATCATCTGTTCCTTATGTAGATATCAGCAGCAAGGTACAATGATTAAGGGAATGTCATTAGTATCTACTTATTACTTAGGCCAAATTGGGATATAGAACAGCAGTTCTTGAATAGAAGATGACAAACTCTGGGTTGAAAAATGGGGATGGGGAGGTATATGCAAGAGTTCTATGAGTGGAAAAATAAGAACTTCTATGAGGTTACTCCTTCAAAAAGGGCATGCTCTGTCTCACACCCAGGTATCATAGTAAGGATAAAGCTTCTGTTTCAGTTGTTTCTCAAATCTGAGACATTAATAAAAATGGGACAGGAGCCCAGGACAATATAATTTCCTCTTCAGGAATTGCCTTTTAGAAGTATATGTGATTTACCTTTAGGGGATATCTACACATCCATATGGAGTAGGGTACACACCTGTATTTACTTTCCAGTGACACCAAAGAGCTATGCAGCCTTTTTTTTTTTTAATCACCTGCACTGATACTCTGTAACACACGTGTGTAAATGTAAGAAAGCAAAAATACACATCAGAGCTGACTGCTACTGATGAAAAGGGAAAATGTGTGACTTCTCAACCCCAAGTAAACATGCTAGTAGGCTTTAATAAAGTCAACCAATTCTGTTAGCTGCATTAGCACCACTGAAGAGTCCTCTAGGTATAAAAGAACCATGCATGCAGAATGATAGCATCAGTACATTTAAGAACTAATAGTATTACAGTCATAGGGTTACCACTTTAAAAACCAAGCTTTCAAGAGTTCAAGGAAGAGATGAAAACGCTGTAAATCATATTTACACAGTGAATACACAAGAGTTATATTTTGTTTTGGGACATGTTTTATTTAAATTCTGCTGCAATCAATACATATTTTGGAAAGCAATGCAAAGCTGATGATATTCTTCAATGTTGTTTGAACATGAGAATATTCCTCTCGACATGCTGAGGTAATGCAGGCTTATCAAGAAAGATGTTTTAACTGAAATAGGTGAATTAATAACTCTGAAAGAAGGCAGAAGTTGCACAGATAGGAAGAGCACTGTGTTATACTTGACCAAAACCAGCATGCCATGCTGAGGCACTGTGGAGTTTTCCACAAGTTTAGGCTGTGGCAGGATGTTCAAAGCCTTCCTTGTATGGAGGTTTGGTCTTCTAGGCCTCTGAAGGAAGAAACACTTTCCAAAATTTGAACAGTCTACTCTGCTTTTCAGCAATGTTTTTTGAAAGTACACTTTAGGTACAAAGAGCAGAAAAAATATCTGTTACCAAGAATGATCACTTTCTCAACTTCTTAATGCACACTGTGTGACTTACCAAAATCCTTCTGGTTTTGAGTCATACTACATCAAGTGTCCCTTGTTGGCTTTGACATCATATCTGGAACAGCCAATGGTTAACAGATTCTGATTTGCATGTTATCAGTGCACAGCTGAAATAAAGAAGAGAATTTTGTTCAGAATTGCTTTTGTTCTCCATGCCTCAAGGAACACAAGCACTTGTCCAACTTCAGTACAGATGTATTGGAAAATCCCAGTGAGCTGTTAAAGACAACACCTTGCTCATCAGAAGCCAGTACCAAATGATTCCACACATGATGGACCTAAACGAAGACAATTTTAAAATAAGGTTTCATCTATGAAATCTTCTAACTGGTAACACTTGCTGTTCAGCTGATGTCCAAGAGCAAGTCTGGAGCCTGTTTTCAGTAGCATGCTGTTCAAAATATGATCATTGCTTAAAAAAAATGGAAAATTTGCTATTTATTTCTATTTATGATTCTCAAAATTTTCACTATGACCATTTAAAAAACTCATGAAAGAATGTTACACTTGTATTTATGAACAGCATGGCTCATGCATCTTCACACTGACTGCAATACATTATTAAAAGCAAAAATCTTCAGCTTTTTGTAGCTCAACCTTGTCAAAATGCAATGCAGCAACCCAAAGTACCCATCTCATTTACCTCCACGGCCTTGATTTTATACATTAATAATCTGATCACTAATTTTACAGAAATCAAAACAGAGTCCATATGAGCTGATATTGGAATAATGAATCTCTGTCACTGCATGGCAATGTCAGAGACAGAAAACAATATTCTGCTGGGCTCTGCAACAGTTGTGTAACTTGCACCTTGGGGCTTTCTCAGCTGTCATAAGATCCAACAAATTATGTGATGCAAAAAAAAAAATCCTTTTGCACTGAATGCAAGAGACTAACTGGTGGGGAAAAAAATCATCCACCTGTTAACACTATGCTTTGTTATCTGAAAACAACCCCAAATTTCCCCTCAGGACTGTTCAAAGGTCGTACCAGAGATTTTCAGAGCATTTGAAATTACATCATTTAGCTGTAAAATCCCATTTTGGATGCAATAGTGTTTTCTATATCTGGAAATACTGCAAGCATCCTGCTAACAAAAGTAAGAACACACCATCTTCCTCTGCTAGAAAGTTGCTGAGAAGGTAGTTTTACCTTCAAGTAACCATGACTGCTCTTACTAAGCAGGACACATTATAATCATGTTTTTTTGTGTCACCCTCAGGTCTTCTATCACAAGTATCCAACCTGAAAATTGTCAGTGGCAAAATATCTTTCAATTCAGAAGGAAAGCACACCCATAGTGGAATCTGAATTGTGCTTTATTGCTTCTTAAACTTCCCAATGTATTGATTCCAAGAAGAGATGGGCTTCCATTTTGGTAAGCAAGCAGCAGCTTTTTCACTTATTGTCAGCCTGGAGCAGCTGCTGCATTATTCACATGTTCTTTCCCCTTGCCCAAGGTGAAGCTCATTATTCTGTAAGGATTAAAGGAGTTTTTATGGGGCTTGCCAATAGCCAGGAAGGGGTCAGTCTCTTCTCTCAAGTAACAAGTGACAGGACAAGAAGAAACAGTATCAAGCTGTGCCAGGGGAGGTTTAGGTTGGATAACAGGAAAAATTTCTTCATGAAGAGAAGAAATTTTTCATTTCTTCATGTTGAACTTTGGAACATGCTGCTTGGGGTAGTGGTGGAGTCACCATTCCTAGAGGGATTTGGAAAGTGTGTAGATGGGGACATGTTTTAGTGGTAACCTTGGCAGCGTTTGGTTAATGGCTGCACTTGGTATGAGAGGTCTTTTCCAGCCTAAAGGATTCTGTGATTCTGTAACACTATGACAACAAAATACAACTTCTCTTATATTCCTGAAATTCTAATGACATAAAGTGGTATTAATAAAATAGTCCTTGGGCAAGCTAGGGCAAGTTCTCACCAAAACACCAGAAAAAAACTATGTTCTGACACAGCTAAAAATATATTAAAACCATTCAAAATTCACCTGATTCTATCCACCAAGTCAAAAGGAGCAAACCAGGAGGAAAGGTTCTCAGGTGTAATTCATGATGCAGCTTTCAGTGAGCACTTGTGACCACAGACACTGAACAACCCTTGCCACTCCTCAAAGCACTGCACAGAGAATGCACAGGTGAATGAAGAACCATACCCCAGGATGTCTGTGTCCCTAAGGAGGCTTGCCCCATGCACAGGGAGATGAGGAGAATCCTTGCCTGGGCTATGACAGTTGTGATAACACTCATGGTCTGGCTATGAAGAGCAAAACACTCCACAGGGTGCTTTACTGTGATTTAATCTTTCAGGGAGGAGTATTCTTTAATCTCACAAATGACATTTTCTAGGAGCTGCTTCAGAGACATTCTTTCATGTGAGAGACTGCAATGGGAAGGGTTAATGACTCAAACGATGGGCCATTTGCCAAAGCAGCAGGTGCTTTGCTGAGCCCCCCAGCCAGAGCACAGGAGAGCTTTTGGGTGTGAGGTGGGGAAACCTCTGGTCTGCAGAAGCAGCCCTGGGGCAGAGGAGGTGAGCACCCAGCACAGGAAGGTGACCACGAGAAAACTACCTTTGTTTAGCACAAAGCTGGATTGGAGCCAGATAAGGGAAGAGGTCGATGAGAAGCAGATCCTGTGAGGTGGAATAGTGCTTTTAATCATGGCAATGTCCTCCCTTACACAAGGGCTCAGGTGTAAAACTCCACCTGACCCTGAGGAAGACATTCATTCACATGGAGGCCTCAGAGTCTTCATCCCTTCTGATGGGGGGGACATAACCAGCTCAACTGCACTGACCTGAGAGGCAGGGTCATCTCTTAGGGGGTGTCATGAACCATCAAAGATCCCTGAAATGCCCCCAGACCTATTTTAGGGCCTTCCACCAGGAACTGTTGGTGATCCACAGTGCTGTATCAGACAGGGTAACACTTCCCACACTCCCAGGGGAGGTACCTGGGCATTCCCACCTGGACACTGAACCAACCCACTGCACTTAGTGTTTCATGGATCAAGACTGAGACCCTCACCTAAACCAACAGACACCGAAACTGCAACAAGCAACTCTTGTCACTGGATCCATGGGTGGTGATACATTTCCACTATCTACCCTTATCCTTTCTTTTTCTTTCTTTCTTTTCCTTGTATGTTTTCTTAAGTGATATCTTTATACTTTTATATTGCTGTTATTCTGTAGACACTAACCAAAACAGCTACATACGTCCTTTCCATTGCAACCAAATGGTTCTAAAATAAACCTGCTGTCTATCTCTCCATCTCTCTATCTCTCTATCTCTCTATCTCTCCATCTCTCTAAAAACACAGTGTCATTTCACTCTAATTCACCCCAAGGGATCTATTAACAAGTACCTCAGTTACTCGGCCTTCAGGGCTGGGTCATAACATTTCCCTCACCAAAATTATTTTTATTGTCATCAGTACAAATTAGGCTCCCAAGTCTTCTGACACACACAATGTCAAATGGAACTGATCTAAATATATTTTCATTGCTTCACAGCATTTTCTTCTACAATGGATATATATGTATTTGTGTAAATCCGTATTCTAAACCTTACTCTATTATTTTAAATAATAACTAGTAGTTTTAAAGGCAAGGTAAAATAAAACATAATAAATTATAACAACTTCTTAAATTATAAATAATAAATTAAAAAGAAAACCAATATTCAGCTTCTACTGTCAAACCTTTCATTTCAAACTACTCTGCTTCTATAAGGAAATTAAAGTTTTATGCCCCCAGTACTGGGAATCCAATAGAAGCCTGATCCTTTGCACATAAAATGCCTTCCTTTGCCTCAAATCTCAAAGCCAGCTCCGTTCTGGTTCTCTCCTTCCCATTCCATCTGTGCACTAAGGATTCCTTTATGCTTTCCTTGGCCCATTATAACTGATATACATTTAACTATGCACATACACATCCATAAAATAAATAACATGTTCCTCGTTTTTATCCTCTGAAATATGAATTAAGGAACTGTCGTGACAGTCTGCTCTTTTGTCTGTGCATTACCAGCAAAAGAATAACAATGCTCAATGGATTTCAATCAAGAATTAACAAGAGGAATGAAAAATATTTTATGCAGTTCCTTTTCTTCATGTGCACAACTAAACCAAGCGTGTCTTCTCACATTCATGCAGACAGACACAGTTTTCATACAATTATAAATAATCACTGAGAGTATCAGCACAGTAAAAAGTCAGTGGGGAACAAACACATGAAAAACCTTTCTCTCGGGTTTAGGTTTTCTCACCCAAGTTTCAGGTGGTGGTTCTGGTGGTGATTCGAGTGAGTCTTTTTTGCTCTCTGAAGGCTCTCTGCCAGGCACAAGAATGAAATGGAGTCTTCAAGGCCTTGTTTTTTCTTGGTTTCTCACGTGTTTATTAATTCTTATCTTACAATTTTCTCTGTGCCCGGCCGAGGTGTTCACAGCAGCTCGGACACGGCGACTCCCCCCGTGATGGGAGGTCACTGCCTCTTATACAGATAATTACGTGTGTCTTATTTACAATTCTGTGCCAATGCCTATCACCTATACTAAAGGGGTCATCTCTACTTTGACCCAATCCCCTTAAACTACTTTGTGCCCCCGTCACTGCAGAAAATGGATGCCAAGGGAGAAGGAGAAGAACCCAGAGCACCACCCTAAAACCTCCATCTTGTTCCCCAGTCAGCTCCATTCTAAGAATCCCAAAACTACCAAATTTTCCACCTGGTGATAAACTACACTACTGTCTGTTACACCTCTGTGACTTGCAATTCCTCTCTGTTAGAAGATTTTCCCATGGACTGAAATCAAAGCCTGTGTCTTCCTGGGCTCTGTGCCAGGCAACCCCCCTGGACAGACCCCCCTGTCCAGGATTCAAACCCTCTTGTACAGATCTCAAACCCTCTTGCTCGGGTCCCAGACCCCTCTGCCAAGGTCTGTGACCCTCCAGGGAAACTGAAGGGATGCCCTGGACTCCGACACCTTTCTGGTTTTGTTTATTTATCACAGCACTTTTGTTTATTTCACAGCACTTTTTCCTATTGTAAGTCAACCAGTTTGACACTGCTGAAAGGAACCTTGTCCAACAACAGCAGGACAAAAAAAGAAGCCTTGGAATTATTTTTATTATTTTTTTATAATTTATTATTTTCCAGTAAACTAAAAGCAAACCAAAATAGGGCTCAATATTTACATGACATTTGAAATTTTACTTCCCAGATTTTACTGGGGGGAAAAAGGGCAAGCTAAGCACCCCCCTTTGGCTCTTCCATTTTGGTAATTCCTCACTAGTGTATGTACTTACAAAAGACTTCATCTGAATTCCAGTTTAATCTCTCCCTTGACTATCCTGGAGACATTCTGTTTAAACATGCTCTCATTTTCCTCAAGTCATGTTATGTGTTTCTTCCCTGAAGTGCACTGTGTTGTCCTGAGAGGGTAATACAGGTAACATTTAATACCTAATTGTAAAATAATAGTAGCATTTATCAACCCTGAGTTCCACTGGCACTACTAATTCTCACAACATATACCCACATAACTGAGGCCACAAGCTCTGGTACTCCAAAATCCATTTTTAGGTCCAGCAACAGGGAAGGATGGAAAGAGAAGTCCATTTGCAAGGAGACCAGTGACTAAACCAAATCTCTGTCCTGGTTCTGACACCTGCCCTTAGGATTTTCTCTCATTCTCCCTAAAATACAGTGCTGGTGCAATCACAAGGAAGCAAGAAAAACAAAGGATCCATAAAATACATCTGAATTTCCCTTTCAATGGCAGCTCACTTTCCATTTGTAGTTTTGCAACATTCCTTAATTCAACATTTAACATTCCTTAATTCAACAACAAAACAGTGGATAATCCATGGGGAAGTCTTTAATTTCAGTTTCCTTTGTGTAATCGTTGATAAAAATATCTTCAGAGTAAAAACTTACTAGACACAAACAGCTCTGCATCTGGCTACAAGGATGCAGGTGAAATAAATAAAGTAAACAATATATGAACAAATACATATCACTAATGCAGCTACAACCTTAAAAATCACAACTTCTGTCTAAAATTCATAGAACTTCATTTTACAAATTAATTTTTTTCATTTTACAACTTTGCTAGTGGAATACACTGCTTTCACCTGAAATACTGCTGCATTTTTCAGACACCTGGAATCAAGTGGCTGCTTTGCCATATGCACTCCAAAAAATACTGTTTCAGCAAGTGTCACTGGAGGAAGCCTCAGGTTAAACAGCTTGCTGGAGGTCTGACACCCCAAAAAAAAGACCTAAGAAAGCCCTCCTACAGTTGAACACATATTTACTTCAAATATTAATATGACACACCAGAACAGTGTGACATTTATGAATATCTGAAAATGTTCAGGCCATGTGGAAACACTATGCCTGCATTCTACACTTTTAAATTTTATTTTGCTCTTAATTTTAATTATCAAAGCAGATAGAAGCTTAAATGTTGAAGGACCTAAGCATAAATTCATTAAATTTCTAAGTTTATTTATGTAAGCAGAGAAAAACAGGAAACTAAAAACAACTGCAAAATATTATTGGTAATTGAAATGAAGTTTAACTGACATTAAGTAGGGAAGGGAAATCTGTATTTTATTTTAATATGCAATTTTAATATAACACCTACTTAAGGTGGCATTTGAGAGCTAACATAAATATTTTAACATTCTAAATTGCATCTTTACTGAACTGTACATAATCACATTTATTATTGCAATTTTCACTGAAACAGAAACCTGGTAAACATACATTTAATCTCAGTACCTTAAAGCAGTAACAGAGCTGTACCTTTGCCTGCACTCTATGTCCATCTTCACTGTGCCCAGGACTATTTCCAAGTGGAAATGACTCCTTAAGCTATAAAGGCACAGTAAGATACATAACTGGCTGCATGACTGAAATGGCTTCCGGAAGGAGGAGGCAAAATCTGAACTGTCACCTCCAACTCTTGTTTCTCAGTGACACGGAGGCAGACTCCCACAAATAGCTGAAAGTTATATTAAGAGGTTCTGTGATGTCCTGCCAGGGTCTTTACTAGGCTTCTAGAGTACAAAGGTCATATATTGTTTATTTATAGATAAGGAGGATACTGCACAAACCAGGAGGCTCAGGGAAGCTTGTGCTTCTAAGCTAAATAATTCTGTGAAATAATGCAATATACACCTCATTTTGAGAAAGTAATCAATAGGTGTCCCCTTTAACTAATACCCAGTTTTGATTTGAGAAGAAAAGACATGCCCAAATCTTGCTCAGATGGGGCAGAGCTTACCTTGACTTACTATTAAAAAGAAATTTACAGGAGATTCTTCCTTGTTTAGATAGACTGAGCAGTGTCATGATGAAGATTCCTCTTACTATGTATTTGTAGGGCATTTAACACAGCTGTATCTTTTGTCTCTACACACAGAACTACTTTCTCCTCTGCATTTGATGGTTGGACTCGATGATCCTAGAGGTCTTTTCCAACCTAAACAATTCCATGATTTGTGTAGCAACTGTAGATGTTGCAAGCACACCTCTGCGTGTCCACCCTCAATGCAGGGCTTGGTTAAGGGTTGATTCTCACCCCAGTCCTGCCAATCACTTGGTCAAATCACTCCTGCCTTGCCTCTGCTCCCCTGGGACCAGGTAGTAGAGCACTAATGTTTGCCAGACAGCTGTTGTGTGCCTTAATTATCTCCACAAAGGGAAACAGAATTACTGCAAATTCTCGTCCAAGGACATTAAATGCACGCAGTGTCTGTCATTAACATCAGCAAATCAGTCAGTATTTCCAGAGCACACAAACACAGGCTGTTCTCTAACAAATAAACAGTTTATCCTTTTTTCAGTTAAAGAAAGGACTAAAGTAGCCCCCAGTCCTGTAGTGAACCCTGCTTTACCTCCCACCCCTCACTTATTAACAGGCTGGAAAAAGGAAGCAGAATGTGCCTCTCTCACCAGACACTGTTTTTATTTGAACATTTCTGATTTTCAAATCTGACAGAGCCTTTAATAAGACATAATAGGCAAGCTGAATGTCAGTCCCAAGAGTCAGAAAAACACTCCATTTTAACCTGTCTGAAATGCAGCAAACAGCTTCAAGAAAGAAAATGAACAGACAGAATTACTTCAGTATTCTGTGTTAAGACACTTCTACTATATCAGTCAGAAAAACGGGTGTACACTTGACATATATAGCCTCTGGAAGACGTATAAAGTCATTTTAGAAGTTTATATTCAGGCTTTTTGCTTAGGCTGCATTCAGTTTGATTAAAATCAGTATTTTCCCAGTTCAACTCAGATATTAACTGATTTCTTACCTTATCTGAAAAATACAGCCAATGGGGATGTTCCTAAGGCAGCAGAGCTGGTCACTGCTGGTCATTCCTGTCCCACAGTGCTGAGGTTTATGGTTTCCAGTGATGATGAGCAGGATCATTTTCTCAGTCTATTGACCCTCACAGTTTCCTTCCAATTTCTGCTCAACAGCAACACCTGTGTGAAAAACAATTCCCATTTTTTACTGCTTTCAGCATCTCAAGCTACTTTTCACGTGGCTTTTGATGGGTTGCATCTTTCACTGCCATTAATGTACTGTCCATGGGTTTTCTTCCTACACCTGCTATCCTGCTGCCCTCATTCCTCTCCACCCTAATGATGACTTTTCAGTCATTCTGTTTCCTTTCCCTTTACCCTGTGTCTATCAAGAACACTTACAAAACACCAGAAAGATGTTTTGCTTAGACACTGGGTTAAATGTCAGCATCCATGTTTATTTCCTGCAGCGAAACAGATTTTCAAAACAGCTTCTCTATTTTCTACTGCTAGTGACAGCACTGGTGACAGGTTTTCAAGTGAGCACAGCATCAACCTGTTCCTGCTCCAATTCTTGTGATCAGATATTTAGAAGAGCTCAGGGCCAATACAGTTAAACATTTTTCAAAGCCCAGTCTTCTGTCCTGCGCTCTAAATATCTTCAGAATTTTTGACATTGTGACCCTAATCTTTCAGTGCCCCATAATGTCATATAAAAAAGAAGGCATTTTGTCTTCTCCCAAGATTTCTCTTTTCCTAAGGAATTTAGGATATAAATGGATCAAATATCTTTTTATACACAGCTTGTCTAGAATTTTAACCTGGAACTCTACTCATTTAGAAATACCACTGTTATGTTATGTAATGTCATGTCATGCACTATATTTGTTGTATTTTGCCAAATGATAAGATTTTACTTTTAAGACAGTTCAGTTTCAATGGACTAAGATTTGCAAAGTCCATTTGCATTAAGAAACCTTCTCAAAATGCATTATAGTAAGGAAAAACTCCCACAGACAGCAAGACCCTACTGTGATTTAGTTAAAATCAGTGTCTCAGTTATGATTTTGCATGTTTGTTTGGTTGGTCATTTGGTTTTGCAGGAATAATCTTCTTAGTCTACAAAACCTGGTGAGCAAATTTTAATTTTACTACTTTTCTCTTTCCATTGTTTTCCATTTGAAGCTCTTCCTGTGTTCTTATTTCATAAAAGGTGCAACGAAGGGGAAACCATGTCTGCAGACACAGTGGCTCAGGCAGCTGAAGTTACTGAAGTATTTATTAGCCCATCCCAAGGACATCTTGTGTCTCAATCTGTAACAGACTGATGATCCATGTTCTTCCTATCTTCTTTAGATTTCAGGGTTCCTCATGCACCTTTACCTCTCTCTTCCCATTACTTCTCTCTACCATTTATCCTTCTTATCACTGGCAGGCAGAAACATCCCAGAACACCTTGATCTCAACAAGCTCCCAATTAGAATCAGGGTTCTACACAAAATTAACACTATCCAACACAGGATAGCAAAGTCAAAAGCACATGGTGTTTATCCAGCAAACAAACAAAAAAACCCCAGCATAAGTGTTATAACAGGATTAAATTTTACAGAGAGGTACCTCCAGAGTCAATACCCAGCACAACTCAGTCTGAAATACACAGAGGAGTTAAATGCATGCTCAAATTATTCATTTACTGGAACCCATCAGGAATTTTCCTGCTATTACCAAATATGCCCATACTTAAAACTGATATGGCTGCTAAGACTTAACTTCTGTTGAAGCACAGACCCTTTAGGTTATAGTTATTTCACTCACAAGGCAACCTGGTCCTGGATTACTTAACTGTGCTGTATCCACCACACTAACATAATGCCTAAACACGAAAATACAATCTTTAAAAGCCTTTTCTAGTTTCACTGTCAGATTCTATAAGGCATCCTTTCATCTCCAACTAGCACAAGGTGGTTTCAAAACAAACAAAAACCCAAAGTGGCTCTTCACAACAGGTGTGTTATGCTGCAGGACTCTTTGTGAGGGAGGCTGCAAGGGAGGTCAGGCAAGTTTACAGAACAGAAATCCACTTCAGTTGCTAATGAGAAAGAAACTATGCCTTGCTACATGTTTCTCTGGGGTGGGGGAGCATCAAGAGATCACTTAGCTGAAATATGATCTACAATTTCCTCGTCCTTACACACTTCCTTAGGCATTTGGGATTGGACAGGGCTGAGGACAGGTGCCAGTCTGAGCAGTTGGAAAGTTCTCCTGCTGCAAGATGAGTCCCAACACTAAGCTCAGATGTTCCAGCCCCTCCTGAAGGGAACTCTGACTCCATGCACACTGCTGTGGAGCAAATGATCAGCAATAATTAAACAAAATGCACAGTATTAAGCACTGAGGCTTAACCAAATCCTGTTTCAGCCCACTGGCTCAAATTGAGCAAAAAAAGTTGCACAATTTTTTAACTTTACCATTCTAAAGAAAAAGCTACCCATTCTTTCAGTCTCACCCAAAACTAAATAGCTCCAGATGCAGTTAAAGAATAATAGAAGTTTTGTGAATTTTTAATGCAGTTCATTTTTATATTTCAAATGAAATTTCATACATCCAGCCAAATCAAAACTACCTACTGATCACCTCAAGTTCTACCGACCCATTTCCAAGTTTAATAACTTTTAATTCAACCTGTCCACATGCACAGATGAGTCCTTAGTATTCTTAGCTAAATCATGGAGCAAAAATGATTGAATCTGTGAGAATTGCCTCTTCCCCACTCCTATTAGAATCAGATGTGGGAAGAAATTCCACCAGAATAGTCTTTTTCAAGAGGCTGCCAACTGATTCTACAGGTTCAGCTAAAATGCAGAATTCAGTGCATTTTTCCAAACAGATTCTCCTCATCTCTTTGCAGAGGATACAAGAACAAAACTAGAAAAGGGGCAGGGGCCATGGCTACAGTAACATAGCAAGTTCACAGATTTGTACAGGCCTTTGTGAGCAGCCAAGGTCTTATCTTCATCTTTCAGGTAAGAATTTTCAGACACTGAATCTTACAATGGATTATAATTTTTGCCAACTGAAATTTCACCCAAACACACTTGGCAATCAATTCCACCAATTACAATCCATACACAGTGCCTTGGCTGCAGCCTAGCATGAAGGATGCAGTTACTTAGAAACATGCTTTCATTTTCAGGGATGAAAAGCAAATCTTAATGTTTTAAGAAAACTGTTGAAATGTTTAGATTGAAGGCAAAAATTTTCCCTCTTGTCTTTTTTCTAAGCAATACAGCAGTTTTCTTAAACTGCTGAAAAGAGACCTGCATTACCAACACTGAGAGCAGGCTGATGTGATTTAACTAGGTGTGACTACCCTTGGAGTATGTGGTCTGCATGTACTGTTGCAGGCTCAGGGTCATCCTAACAGTTGTGTCTTTGTTTTTCTATGTGTAGGGAGAGAAAAATCTAGCCTCTCTGAGGTTTGGGATCTAACCCATCTTTGAATCATTTTTTAACACTGATTTTCCCATGGCTTAAATCAATCCTCCCACTATGCACAGGAGGCTACTGGGATGTGTCCTGTGAACCCCCTCCTTTTCCCCTAGCAGACTTCTGCCTGATGATCTCATTCTCCACTCATATCTTCTCATCCCATCTGTAGGCCAATAAGTCATAAATCTGTCCCTTCTTTCACGGCTTGTCTCATTTCATCTCATCCTGTCTCATGTCTCTTCTTGGGTGTTTTGTTGTCAGTTATGAGTCACCATAACTCAGACTTAATTCATATCTGAAACTCTCTTCTCTCCCCACATTACTGTTCAATAAATGCTACTTAGGTCCAATGAATGCCCTGCCTTCAGAAAAAAAAAATAAAAGGGGAAAAAAAACCCCAACATACCATGTTTTTGAACATTATCAAAGAAACCAAACTTAGAGATCACAAGTTCAGGAACTTTAAAAATTAAGGCTGTCCTCATTTTTTTTTTCCCTCCTTGGTGTCATCACTGCATTTAGATTTTACAGCTGATATTCAACTAACCACTCCTCCCTAGTCTTCATTTTGCATCAGGACCTGCTCATGTCTGGGCTGGGTAGTAGGTGCAAACCCACAGTTTTGAAACAAAGGCATCCAAACTTCCCCACCAGCTTAACAGTACCCTGACATCATGGTCACCACTCAGTGCAGAACCAAAGCTCAAAACATGGAAATGACTCTCCTTGCACTGTTTGGAGCCATTGCCTTGGTTACCAGACCCAGCAAACATCACATTCTCCATTAGTTATTTGATACTAATTCTTCCTGTGCTCAATGCAGGGTGTTTTGGAATGAGAAGGACCAGGGTTTTGAGAGTTTTGCAAAGTTTTATAATTAGGAAAAGTTCCTTTTAAAGCACCATCATCTTCTAGAAATACTGACTGTGATAAAGTACTGATTGCAAGTTTCTCGGGTCCCAAAATTACACAAAATTTGTGAAATGGAAGCACTCCTATGAAAACAGAACCAAATTAAAAGCTGTATCTCTCAAACACAGCAACACTTGTAAGGGATGTTGTCATACCTGTAATTTGTTGAGAAAACAGTGTATCAGGCTAGTGCTAGAAACATGAAATGTTTGCAAAAAGCATTAAGAAAAAAGAAATAAAAAAAAAAAGAACAAAATACTGAAAGGAAAAGTACTAAGAATACTAAATACTATTCCATCATTCACTGGTCCCATGTGTTATATCTGCATTATGTGCAGCAAAACCTGGTACTCTGGGATTTATATTCAATTTTCCATATAAGTTACCTGTGGTTCTCTCAGATGAAGCAAACTGCATGAAGTCCCAGAAGCAGTTTGGTAACAGAATCTGAAAGAGTACATCAACAGTGTCTATGAACACACTGCCAAAACCATGGGAATCCACACACATAAAAATACCAATGTGAATAAATATCTGGAAGCTGATAAGAGTGTGTAGTTTAGGAATTAAAATAATACCCACAGTGACTTTGCTGATTACCTGATTCTGCTTTTCAGACAGTCACATATGATGTAACATCCAATGAGAGTGATTTTTCACATATCAGTGATATAACTATTAAATATATACCCTTAGGAGAAGCCTCTGCTTTTGTGGGTTTATTTAAAATACTTAACTATGAACAATAGTTAATTATAACAGCTTGATCATTGCAATGAGATAACCTAAGATTGCAGTAACTGTAGAAATAAAATGTTTTCTCTGAATGCACCTTGGTATTGGTGCACTCTGCAAGCACAGCTCTTACCTTTCTCCCATTAGTAGCTCATTTTCTTCCCCCAATTAATCAGCTACAAAGCTGTGTACAGCCAACCTCTGCACTTAGATCATCATACAAACATGCATGTAAGCATCTGCTGCCATTAAGTTGTCACTTTGCACATCCATAGCATGTCTGTCATCACCTGCTCACACAGAGCATGGAAAAGGAATTACACAGGTGCTGTCCCAGCTCCAGAGACATGAAACATAGACTCAACAGAGCTGTGCCACCTTCTCCTATATGTATTCATAAAACAAAAATCTGTTTTCCTATTACCTAGAAAATGACAACATTTCTCTAGACTGTTCTTGCTTTCCAACTAGCAAGTTGGAAAGAAACTTTCAATCTTTCAAGAAACTTCTCAGTGCAAAAACTTCTCCTTTCTGCACTGAAAATAAAGCCTTATTTTCTTTCAGCTGTATACAGGGCATATACACAAGCTAAAGCTCAGAAAAATCCTTGAGGCCTGAAAGTGACACAGGAACTCTGCCATCTTTGGGAACCAAAATGAATTTCTTCCTCACTGTAGGCCTAGCCCAGGACTAATTCCTGAGGTCACTGTCAGAGTGCCTTAGCCCATCAGCAGAGGAGGGGCTGTTCACTCTGCTCCAGTGGATGTCACAGAAGGATCCTCTTCCTCCTCAACTTCTCAGATGGCCATCAGTGCTCTGGGCAGTAACAGATGGTAAAATCTGACCTGGCTAACAGATGTGATGGACAGCAGCATCAATGTGTGTTGAACTTGGAGCTGCAACTCTACCTTTTCAAACCTGGCTCCATCTTTCAGTTGTATGGGGGCATTCTGACTAAACAACTTCCATCTTTCACATGACTTTTTGTTTATTTATGTAATTTTCTCACCCATTTTGTGTGAGTTAACAAGAACTGCAGAGCATACCATGTGTGTGCACCAATTACTGGTGTAGGATATGAAAGGGAAAATACCTGAATACCTTGCAGATTAGTCCCCAGTGGCTCCTCTTTGTGTGTTCTGAGTTCATTTTGCCAGATTACTGCTTTTTCTTTTTAGGGCAGCCTGAGACAGATATGCTGGAACAGCAGAAGAAAAAGCCATCTGAGTATGAATTTGGTCAGAAAACACAATAAACACAGCAAAAGTCAAAACATCATCATTAAAGTACCATTACCCCCTACAGTTTATTTGACTGATAAATGCAACATAACCATGCAGAACAGGTAAACAAGCAACAGCAAACAAACCATGCCAATTCAAAGGAAAGGATGGAAAATATTTGCACTGTTCCTTCAGCAATTGTTTTGAACCTCCTGAACTGAACCACTCTCAAGACCACTGGCAGTGCTTGAAGCTTTGCTGGATTTGGTGGCTACTTTGCCAACCCTTCTCCTGCTCCCCTTCTTCAGCTGAACCAGAGAGGTGTTTTAGCTGGGGTGTAACATCTGCACACACAGACACCTCACTGGCTTAGACCAACTCACCTGGAGTGTGCACGTAACAGGAATGCTCCAATCCAAACCTAACAAAAACTTTCCATCTCTTGGTTACTCAGGAACTGGGGACAAATGATTTCTCATCAAGGTCGTATCACCTGCCACAAAAACTGGCAGAAGCTTGCATTGAGTAAACTGATGCTGTGCCAGTTTGTACAAGCAGAGAATTTGGGAAATGTCCTGTGAAATTCCTCTAAATTCATCAAAATAAATACCAGAAAATTGTTTTCTCTCAAGGCCAGCAATAAAATGTGTGTTCTGCCTTTGTGTAAGATTTGGTTAACTGACATTAACGTGAAGATAAATCAACATAAGTACACATATATTGCAACTTCACATAGAGCTGGGTGAGAACAGAAATGTTACAGAATGCCCAGGGTATATTTAATTTCTCCTTCTTTGGTATTTTCCTTGATTCTGCTCATCTTTCAAAACTCCAGGCAGCCCCATCAACCAGACACTGCCATGGGCCATATCAGGCACAACTCCAAGTCTCCTCTAACCCTGGTTCTCCAGGTCTCTGCCTCTCCTCACCATTCTGTCCTGATGACTGCCTGGCAGATTGATGTGTCACCTCATCACAGGTCAGACAACTGCACAGGGGTCTAATTAAAATCCAGATCCAGTAGCAAAAAACCCACATGCTTGTTGCCAGTTTCAAACCCTTCTGTTTGCTAAGTTTTTGCCTTTCTGGGAACCTAAGGCTCTACATATCCCTTTCAAATAGGTTCTAAAATGCATCTACTGTGCATATAAAGTATTTTCCATAAAGGTATTCTTTCATTAAATATCGCTGAGCTTGAGTCTCCTAGGAATACTGATGCAAATCTGAGATTTTCAAAACGTGGGGCAATGTGATTTCAGAAGATACAATCTTCCCTAACAGCAATTTCTGAAGATTTTGGGTCCCTCTGAAGATTGCTCAACCTGATTACCCAAAATCACTCATTGTTTTTCAATATTAAAGCAAGGTATATTGTGAGAAAGGATGGAGTGGCCACTATTTGGATGAGATGAAATTATTTCCACATCAGTAGCAGCCCATGGTGCTCAAAACTATGTCCTTTCCTGGTGGACAAATTCTGCCAGTAGCAGCAAGTATATAATCTCCCTATAGTAAACTGTAAGACTAGAGAGGAAAATGATAGATAAAGTAAACTCTGTGCACTGAGTAACTGCAGGGAGTCTAAAGGATCTAATAATTAGTCTTACCTCTATCAAGGTGCAACAAGAGTAAGCTGAGAAGTGCAAGAATGCCTGACAAGCCCCCAGGCTCTCCACAGCTGCAGAGATGCCTCATTGTTCTAGAGAATTTTAAGGCTGACCTCATGTGGAGGGAACAGGAGACATTTCTTTTTGCTGCCATGCTGCTGATGCAGGTGTCTGAAGGTACATTTACCCATACATTTCCCTTCACACAAGGCCCACTGCTGGGTTCCCCTTTTCAGGGCTGCTCAGGCACAGTGAACAGCTCTGGGGCAGCCAAACTTCTCCTGGCTTGTGGCAGGGAAAGCCCAGGGGAAAAGTCTCTTTAAAAAAAGAGATGTCTTCCTTGGAGTTTTTCCATTTCAAACCCTGCTTTGCACAAGCAAGTATTTTAGACTTTATGATTTACTGGTGATTTTTACACACTCAAACAGCAACTGACACTTCACCTTGCAGATTGAAGGGAACACCCAGGACAAGAAGGTGGTCACTCCTTCCCCATGCTCTAACACACAAACAAAACACTACCAGGCTGGAGGGCAGTTGCACACTCCTTTCTCTGGACTCTTTCTCTGGATGTGTGAGTGCCTGAGCAACAAGTTTATGGGAGTCTTCCTCTAAAACCAAGACAGTTTCTCTCCGAAATGTGCAAATGATATGGCATCAAATTCTTTCATTTTACATTTGCATGATACTATAGACTCTCAGCTTTCTCCTGCTCTGACAGAAATTGCTTGCAAATTCCCACTGAAAGCAAGTGGAATGTTCTCACTGGGTTCAAGGAGAGCCAGAATGGCTTTTTTGTTATTTTAAAGTATAACAAATGATATCTGTTTCCTTGGGCAGCATAAAATATTGTACTTGGTACGTAAAAAACTGAGAAAAAGTATGACTGAGAAAAAGGACACAAAACTTCTCTTTTTAGTGCTTCAAGCCTTTTCAACGCCTATGGCCCTCCAGGCAGCTGCACTACTTCAACAAGCAGTGGAGGAAGAGAAACTGGAAGAAACATAACTGAAATATGAGTAAATGACCTAATCTGCAACACAGATCTGTAGCAAGCCTGGTTTCACTGCCAGTGAAGTCCAAGACAAGTTTCATCTTCACAGCAAGTAGCAGAACATTTTTACTCAGTATTAAAAAGCCTGAGCATTTTACAAAGTCATATAGTTAAAACATGTTGCCCATAACTGGGTCAAGTGAAGGTTTATGCCACATCATTTTTCCCACCAAGTTTCATAAAGCTCTTGCAAACTCCAGAGCCTTCTTTTTGCATTTTCGGAGAGAGACAAAACAGTATGAGAAGTCTGGGTTGCCCCACACCTTCCTTTCTCAAGCAGAAGACAAATGTGTCATTCTTACTTCAAGATTAAGTTTTATTGCTTGGGATATTGTTGTGGCTTTCAAGTCTAATTTAATTCACCCCAACATCAACCGACAAAGCAAAATCTGACCTTTTTTTACACAGCCTGCAAAAAAAGCATCCCTGGCAGGCTGAAGCACACAGACAGGAGCAAATACCTTTATCTGTTCCATGGTTTGCACAAACACAATCTTTGCAGCCTGCCAATTCTGAAAATCCAAGCCCTGCATGGTACCACTACTATTTGTACTAGAATATTTGCTATTTGTACTGGGGGATGAGATCCACAAGGAATACCACTTAAGGAGAAATTCTGACCCATGAAGTCACTGTTCTACTCCATAGGTCTGTTCTCTGCCAAATGCAACTGGTCCAAGTCTGTCATCATGTGTCCCATCTGCCTTTCCAGTGACCCCGTACCGGCAGCCTTATGCAGGTAAATCCCCGAGGAGCTTGTTCCAGGAAGGGCCTCTAATGCTGCATGTGGAGAGGGCAGATGGGATTTGCAGCAAGCCACAGCTTGATTGTCCTGAGAAAATGCCACTCCTTAGCCAGCCCCTCTCCTTTAATACATGTATGTGGGGCCCAAAAAACCACTAAAGCAGAGGAACAGCACTGTTTGCCCTCACAGGGGCTTTAAAGGCTGTGAAAAAATCAAATGCTACATGAATGACATCCGAGAGTCACAGGCACAGCCTTTGTTAGTGGTGAATGCAATGATGATGATGATGATGATTTGAAAAAGCCAAACTTTACATTAAGAATCTGACTGAAGAGATTTGGACCTGATTAGAGGGTTTAAGCTAGATGTTCCTTACAGTAACCCAATCTAGCTCATTGAGACTGTCTATATCAAATCCATATTGCTATTTTTATTTCCACAGTGGAACTGCACTACCAAACATATTGACTTGAGCTGGCCACAAAGGGAAGTGCTGGTGAAACTGATTGTGAAATAATTTTAGTTACACAAAATGCCTATGCTGCTCTGGCATGTTCCATCAAGAAACAGTTCACAAGGCTCGGCCTTGAAGGTTACACTTACTACTTACATGTACAGAAATCAGCAATTAGGATGAACCATCTGTGTTTTAAATACAGGGGACTGATGTATAGAAAATAACGTCCATCCTCTCCTAAGAAAGTGTGCAAAAAACTACCCAAAGTAAATACATGATTTGTGAACTATTACACATCGGACTTTTATTTTCATTTAGACGTTTCTTTCCTAATCCTTTTAGGACTAGAATATCATTAGTCTAATTGAAGACTATGTGCCTTTATTTCCTCCTTCCCCTCGGAGCAAGGCCACTCCAATCAGCGTGTGTTCATCCTGCAAATCAGTCTCTGGGAGCAGCCTGCTTTCCTCAGCAGCTGGATGCTGAGCTCCACTCAGCTGCTCTGCTACTTGCCACAAAAATGCAGCACGTCAATCACTTGCAGTGCTCACGAGAATTAGCACAACACAAGTCTAATTAGAAACTAAACACTGTGTTATCTGTGATGATTTGGAGATGGAGTAAGCTGATACGTGTTTTAGGAACCTGTCTTGCTGCACAGTAGTTCATGATAACACCCACCTCACAGCCCATTAGCGAATCAAAATATTATACTGTATAAATACTACTTTGCTCTTTTCCTTCTTACAGAAGCCCCAGGTCTCAGAAGCCTCCATTACTGAGCACATGTGACTTGGTTATATTGGAACATTGTAGGAAATGGAAAGCAGCCCTGACTGTCCAAAAACAGCAAAATGAAAGCCAGTATACTGTATACTTTGGCCCTGTCTCTAGAGAAGTAGCCCCAGCTAGCCTCCAGACATTTTTCACTGCAATACCTATTGGCAGAACCAAAGAAACTCAACACTGCATGATGCTGTGTGTGGACTGTCAGTCCTGCACTGGGCTGATCCCTTTAGCTCGCTCTTTCCTGGAGAAAACAATG
Source organism: Trochalopteron elliotii (assembly GCA_024734555.1). NCBI lineage: Eukaryota > Metazoa > Chordata > Aves > Passeriformes > Leiothrichidae > Trochalopteron > Trochalopteron elliotii. The sequence continues at coordinate 543,775 of JANPWX010000069.1, read as the reverse complement.
TAACCCTCTAGAAATGCAGACAACACTACTTCAAACTTCAGCCAGGAATCCAAACTGTGAGCAGGGGAAAACCTGGCAAAGAGGTGAAGCCAGAGATGTGCATGTTTCACAGCAAGAGAAGGATGTGAAGGGATATGCAGCTGTTTCACTGCACAGCTTCTCCAAGGGGGAATTGGAGAGCACAGACCTAGACCACGTTCTCACTTGTAGCTGAGATAAACATTTACAAGCCATTCATTTTAAACAGGAAGGCACAACATTAGGACACGACCTTTACTTCAGTGTGAAGGCAAGCCACCCCAGCTCACTGCACTGCAGACATCCAGGAGAGATCCATACTGTTCCACTGCTCTGTTATTACAGGTGGGCTGGATTTTAGATTCAATGAGGAAGGTGCAATTTTATGGCTCTGTGGAAAAATCTTTAAAATGCTGGTGGGTAGATGTCTGATGATGCCAGCCTGGTGCTGCAAAACATCGTATGTAGATAAAGCCCTGAAGAAAAAGTTTATGTGCCAATGAATGAGCATTTAGGCAAATAATTCTAAACTGTACATGCAGATTTGGTGTCATTACACTACTACTACAGAAACCTACCCTGCTTTTCTTCTTTTAAAAGAGTGCAATTCTGATGCTTTATCATTAGCTTTCTAGCTGGAAGCCGATAGAACTTGAAAGACAGCAACAAGAGACATTGGAAGATTAATTTACAGAGAAAATCTGCAGATTTTGAAAAGCCTCAATCTAATTGTAGCTTGAAAGATGAAACACAGTTCTTGTTTGTATCACATCCCCCATGTTTCCCATATGGATATATATGTGCAGACAATTTTTTACAGTGGGAAATTATCAGATACCACTTTGTACTACTGGGAAGTAGATATTTATAGCAATTTCTTTTAAAAATTGAAGTAGGTCAAAGACTGAAAGGTGGTAAGTTTGGGCTTTTGTATCCCAGCCTGAGACACTTTAACAGGTGGATCTCCTGCTCAAAGCTGAATGCTTCAAAACCTTTGAAAGGACAATCAACAAGTTTTCTAGATTAGCTCTTCAACACAGTCATTTCCAGAATGACCTGTGATTTTTAAACCTTGGCTCACAATTTAAAAAAAAAAAACAACCCAACAAAAATTCGTAATATCCATACAAGCCACGATAGAATCTGGAAATTCTGCAGGAAAAAAACCTAAACAAAACTGTACAATAATATTAAATGTAAAATTCTTCCCTGTTGTGAAACTGGCTTCTTATCACTAAAAGCCTTAAGTGGACCCTCAGCATTAGCTTACAATTCCTCTCAATCAGGAGGAGACAGAAAGACAGAGGAACCCCTCAAGAGGTTTAGTGCAGGCTTAGAAAAGAATTCATCCCAACACCTACTGCAGAGAACCAAAGCTCTGGAACGTGCAGTTCTGAAAGCTTCAGAACATTTTTTTTTTTTTGAAGAAGCACGAGATACAACCATGACTTGAAAATATGAACTGTACCCAACTGGAAAAGGTTTTCTGCATTATTTAATAACCTGGAAAAATGCTAATGCTGTATTTAATTTTTGAAAACTGCAAACACTCTTTAGTGAAAAGGAAGTATACTGCTTCTGGTGAGACAGACATGCTGTGCTTTGTGAGGTTCTAGCATTTTCACATAGGCCACTCACACAAACCTGACTTTTACTAGAAAGCTTTTTTCCATTCTGGAATACTTCTATTGACATTGGGTTTTCCTCAATAATAACATGTGCAAAACAAATATTTCCTGTGCCTCTAGGAACTGCTTCAGACACTGAGACTGGGACTGCAATCCATATCCATAACACACTCCACCGATCTCTCGGATCCAAAAGTGTAAATGAACTTGAAAATCAAAACTAGTGCTACTCTCTCACCAGATCAAAAGCAAATAATTAGGAACATGTTTGAGAACACCTGGCTGGCACCTCATTGAAAAATGGGGTCCAGATTTTTAACTTCAAACAAAACCCAGTTTTGAACAATTCTAAGCAGGCACTGGAATTACCTGGGAGCTTTTGCTGATTTTCAGTTGACTTCCAACTGACAACATGCAAGAAATGAAATGACCAGGCCTGCCATATCCTACCCATGAACTTTTGAGGAGAGCGTATTTTTATATACAGTTCTAGTAAGGAAAAAACAAAAGACAAAAATCCAAATTTAAAGCAATACTCAACTGCGGGGAACCTATTTGTAAGCATTACATCAATAATTATATCAACATTAACTTACAATTAAATTTTCTAAAAATTCAGGAAAAAGTAAGATGATGAGAAAGAAAGAAAGACTTTGGGAAACACATAAAACTCAAAGTTTTCCTTACTTAATTAAAGAATGGTGCTGGCTGGCATTGCCAAGCTCTGCAGTGACTCTGGCATGTCTGACTTTGCTGTAAAATTCTGATTTTAATTTTCTTTAGTGAAATTTACTGTTCCTGTTTAAAGGGGTTTTCTTCCTAAGAGATTCATCTTCTGTTTACATGTAGATGAAAATAATCTAACTTGAGATGGCTGGAATCATGAATAAAGCTCAGAGACAATTAAAGAAGGGGGTGCCTCTTTAGTGCAGAAAACTAGTACAGTTTAACAAATCAGTAGGATCTTAGTGCAAGGTGTATAAAGGTGGATGTTCTTTTCATTCTAGGCTGGCTTTCAGATTATAAACATTATGAACTCATTTTTTCTAAGAATTAATTGCCATAGATCTAGGCCAGGTGAAAAGCAGCACAGGGCAAGACTCAGAAATGAGAATTTCAGTTAAGAGTCAAAATACATTAATAAAGGTATGACCTTTATAAAAAAAAAATAAAATGTTCATACCTACATAATGTATATATGTATGTTTTAGATTGTCCTGTATTTCTGGTAATAACTGTGGTTATTGCACAGAGAGCAGTAATTTGTCCAAACCAAACCATAAATAATTAAAGCCAGGATTTTGACATCGGATCTGTGTGGGTGGATTTTTGCACCCCCGCGGATCCAATGGCAGGATCAAAGATTAGGAAAGCCAGAAATACACTCAGAATGTGAATCTTGCTAAAGTCCATCACCTGCCATTTCCAGTGCAGGGAAGAGTCTGCTTTCACTGCCACCCTCCCATCCCAAGGCCTGGGACAGACATTTGCAGAGTAGCAAATGAGGCATTCTTGTCCCACCCTGCCCACAGCAGACAATTCCTGCCCTATCCTCTTCCAGTTATGAGTTAGAGCAAAAAAACCACAGAGCTGGGGCTTGGACTTTCACTTTTGACTATTCTAATAAAGTAAGTTTAGCCTAAACCTCTCCTCTCAAGCTATATATCAAACTTATGTTACAGGCTTTTTAATTTTTATTTTTTTTAATGAGACTTCCTAAAAAGTAGTTCATTTTTATTTCAGCTGTTCTGAAAGTGATCAGAGAAAAACTACACCACTTGCTGGTGTTTATGGTGTGGGGCAGGGGCAGACCTGCTGCTCCTGCTGAGGAAGTCGTGGATGGGTGTCTCACACAAAGTAACTCGATGCTATCAAATACCCTCATTTCCCTTGACAGAAGAGAACTTGTTGCAGTAACATTTGGGAATTTTGACTTAAATCATCATCAAAATACAGCTCCCATTCATATGGAATAAAAGGGAAAATACTATGGCTGACATTAAGGACAGAATCAGCCCAAATGATGTTCCCCAGTTGCCTTAATTTGTGGGAGAAATTCAAAGCTTATCAAAAATTCAGCTGATTTCCATGGAAACAGGATTTTAACTTGTGAATCAAAACTGCACGAGGGCCAAAATGCCAAACACAAATTACAAAAATATTTTTCCACATTGGGATTTTTAAAATAAGAGGCAAATAATTAAACAGATTAGAAATAATGAATTCACAAGGGACTAATTTTTCATCACCCAGACTATCTCTTTTTGTATAGTGCATATCTACCTACATATGCCCATATTTTGAATATTTCATCAAATGCCCTAATATTAAAACATGAACATATTTTTTACGGTTTTAATATGTCTGATAATTTAAAAGCAGAAAGTATGTGGAGAAGACACATCAGCATTTAGTTCAGCATCTCACCACGGGCCAGTCACAATCTGGACTTAAACTTTGCTTAAACTCTGTTTATGGCAACAGCTAAATACATTTTTACTGAGTATCCCAGTGGAAACATTATCAATAGCATTCTCTGCTTCAGAATTATCACTTCACCTGAATACCCACAAAAAATGGATGATTATTCCCCTGGAACACATTGGGAGTATATGATTTCTCTAAGCAAACAAGGCTCACTGTTGTACTTTTGTCTTTGCAGTAACTCAGGCTCTTGCAAGAAATACTTGCAGTAACATTTAACATTGGCAGTGATAAAGCTATGTAAGAGCTAAATTACTTTGTATTTTTCAGTATTTCAGTGTAGGAGGTTTTACAGTCCTCTTTCAGTTTACACGTTTTTTCATAATCTACAAAACAAACACAAAAGTGCAAATATCCAGTTCAGCCCAAGGATACAGAGCAGCATGTGGTGCTCTGCATTATACCCAAACTGCTGAATTTTTTAACATCTGTCTAGGAAGAGCTTTGTCAGATCACATAACTTGGAGAAATTTTAAGTTCTCTATAAAGAGTGTGCAGTGTTAAGGCTCTGTCACAGCTCAGATTTTAAATTTATGAAAATAACAGAAAAAGTTTAGCAACATTGTTTTTCAGCTCTTAATAGAGTGAACAGATACCCTTCTAAACTGAAGAGTAGCAAAAATAAGAAAGAATTTAGTTTAATTTACATTACCGGGAGTCCTTCCATTCCATCCTATGACAATTTTAGCCAGCACATATGTGGTGATTTGTTAATTTGTTTTTTTCTTCCAAATATCTTTACTATTTCATCAGATCTTTAAGATGGTGGAATATTCATCCACGAATTTTTCAGGTTTATGCCCAATTTTCTTTTTTTGATAAATAGCATGCACTATAGATATAAATTGAAATATAGAGGAATACTTCAGAATTGTGTATTTGTTCTGCTGGGGTTTATTTATTCTTTCTACATAACTCTGTGTTTAAGAAACCTTCAAAGCACTCCCAAAATAAAACAGCGACATTCTGTGTAAATTTTTAAGTCAAGGAATCATGGTCTCCTAAAGATAGCTTCTAATGAAAGCCAGGGGTTTTTTTATACCACCTTTACTGATGCAATTATATTTAATCATTGTTAAAGAGTCAAGATTTTTAGCAGCTAGATGAAGTATACTGGATTAGCTTAATAGCCATATCTTTCTCAGACTTTTTAAAACCTGTTTTTCTTTCCATTGAAGCAGAGAGCAAGGGGATTGGAAACTTCCAGTGATTCTTTTGTAGACTAAAGTGGTTTAACTCTGTCTGCTCATATAAGAAGACAGCTCTAATTCTCACGGGTCAAGAAAGAGAACAAACAAAAACTACATTCCCTCTCTACATTAGCCAGAAGCACATATTGTCAGAAAGGAAACGGGACAGAAAACATTAGCTGCTGTACCAAAATATACAGACATAAAATAAAATCCTTCAGGAAATTTGAGACCCAAATCTCTTCAAAGTTTTATGAAAAAGAGAGCCCGTGCATTTAGAGCTAAACTGGATGAATCCATCACTTGACTCAATACCCCAAGGAAAATGTGGCACGTAGTATATTAAGTTAACAAAAAACAAACAAATGTACAGCTAATAAGTCTGAAAATTCAAACCTTAAGTTCCTCATTATAAAAGCCACAAGTGACTTTCTAAGCAGGACTACCCAAACCACTACACTGCATCCCTAGGGACAATCAGTTTTCCTTCTCATCTTCTTTGCTGCTTTTGTACTGATGTATAAAAGTTTAGTTGTCTGGGGCTCAACCACTTTCAGGCAGCTTTGAGCAGTCACCAGCCTAGTGATGAGCTGACCATACGTGCTGAAAGGACAAGGTTAACTCTCAGTTTCGGAGTTAGTGTTGGTGTTTCATGTGCCACATGATGAATAACAACATGAGAGGCCCCTATTCTTCTGAAATATAATTGGCTTTTCTTTAGAGAACGGCGTAGGGAAACACAAAAAACTGGGGTAACATTCAGGTCACGCTCAGACAGATTGACTTCCTGGTGCCTCTTTCAAACCTTATCTTCCTCCTTCTCCTCTCTCGGAAATGCAAATGGATCACCCCAACTTTCCTTCTGACAGTTGTGCTTTCCATGCAAACATTTGGTGCCTAACTAGAGATTGTTAACCCAGAGACCCCTAAAGGCTGGCTCTTTGATTCCATTTTTCTTCAGACACGCTGAGCTCCAGAACAGCCTTGTTGCTTTGTCCACCTCACTGACGCCCCACCACTGTCCCCTGGTTTCCTTCTGCCTCCTCCTGCATCCCTGCCAAGGAGGGGAGAGCCTGCTCAGCCAGACACTGAGCCAGTGCCCACTGCTGAACTAAACCCTTGTGCCTTCCTTCCCACCAGCCCCAAATCTTACTTCATTTTGTGCATTGGCACAGGTTCATCCCTCTCTTCCCTCTCTCCTGGACTCTCCTTTTCCTGGACAGTTCAGCTGCTCTTGTTCTTTGATTCATTCCTTTAGGGTTAGATTTTTTCTTTTTCTCAGCAATTCCTCCTGTAAACTGGAATCACATGTCCCACAAATGATCCTGTCTCTAATTAGGAGATCTTTTATGTCTCTAACGTACATGTGCATGCCAGAATTTTCCACCACACAATGCAAGCATCTATCCTCTTCTCTGCTTCTTGCTTTTGGGATTTAGAGAAAAGTATCCCTCTGCTACCTCCTGAACATTTTCCTCAAATATTTTTCCCAGCTGTTTCAGGGTTTCTGTATTCATTCCTGGCAATTTTATTTCACCCTTTCATTTTGTCTGGTGAAAGGGTAAGAAAGCTCTACCTTCATCTTGTCATTTTTATCCCCTTTGTCAGGCTCGTGCACAGACACAGTTCTTCCACATGGGCCTGAAATCTTGGTCTGTCAGTTTTGCATTCTGAGGGGTCTGGTTCTTTGCAGGGGATTACTCTGCCCACTTCTAGGTGCCGTTAATCAGATTTTTTTTTCTCTCTGTGTACCTCTCAGTCTGCCTGATGCTAACCATGCTTCCATGCACACCACGCTAGGTAAATAACATGAGGGCTCCATATTTTTGCAGCAAACTTTAATATGGGTATTCAGAGAGGTTTAACACCCATAACATGTGGATATCTCAGTAGGGTATGACAACAGTAAAATATGAGTGTTTCAAACTATGCTCCTCTTTCTAAGTTCCAGCTCCCACAGCTGCTGTGACAGGAGTTTGAGCTCACAAGTTTGGCAGACACTTCCAAATCACCTTACCTCCGTCCTGCCTAAGTAGTGAATTTCTTTTCCTAGATTTCTAACAGCCATGTTTAGGAAAGCTACAACATTTTCTAATGGCAAGTCTCCTATGAAGAAGTGATGGTGTCAGTCAGTCCCAGCTGCAGAAAAACACTCTTCCTTGAAAAATTCTGGAGGCAATGCCTGACCCTAACAAATCGCCTGCCAGAACAATTTCTCTCTTCTGCAGCACAGCTCCTTGACTCTGCAGCAGACACAGCCTTCTCCCCATTAATTCATGCCTCTAAGAGTTTCAAAGCTCCATAGGCTGAAGGGAAGTTAGGTTTTAATCAAGTACATAAGCTCTGATAAATAGTCAGAGGCTGTGCTCTGGAAAGATGCTCAACCCCACAAGAGAAGAGCATCTTGTGTCCTTGATGCTGGGAGGGGGCTTGGAAAGTGAGAGCTCCTCCCAGGCTGAGAAGCTCCACTGAGTCTCCAGCACAGATGCACCTGCCTGAGCCATCCTGGTGCTCTCTGACCCTGCACCCTCAGCTCAGGGCTGGAGGAGGCCAGAAATGATTCCCAGGGCAGACAGTGTGTCCAGACAGGCCCAGGGGGCTGCCACACCCAAAGAGGCACAGCACCCCCAGGTCACTGACACAAACACAACAGGGCTACACTTAAAAGGAGTGAAAACTCATTTAAAGTGCTTTATCAGAGCAAGTGGAAATTCTGCAAATGAGGATGTGTCAGAATGTCAGAATTTAAATTGTTCTTCAGGGTCGCCTTCATTTGGCCTCAAATACCACCAAGCCACACCACCAAATGACACTGACATCCAGAGAGCCAAGTGCTGGGATTCAGCCTGCTGCTGCCCCTCTTGGAAGCCTCAGTGAGAGCAAATTTTAAGAGCTGAGTTCCAAGATTTGGGACTGGTGCAGGCTTTTCTTTTTGCAAATGCAATTTTAAGGCTTGATTTAATTGTTGCTAAAAATAAGGTAATAGAAGGGTTCCGGTCTTGCACTATAATGAACTGCAGGCTCAATTGTTTGAAGAAGGAAAATTGCATTGATGAGACTGGATCAAAGACAAACAAAAAAATCAGTTATTTCCTCTTGAGGGTAAAAAATTTGGGAGGCTCACGCTTTTTCAAGCAGCCCTTAACTGTGGTTTAGAGGCAGAAAGATCTTGTAGTCAGATTTGATTTATTAACAAAACAACAAGAAAAAAAAGAGAAGTGGGCACATGAAGACTCCAGTGTCAGAGAAGACTCAAAGAAAACCAAATGTAGCAGTTCCTATTACAAAGTGGAACATGTGCCCAAGCTTGCTTTGTTTCAGAAATGAGCTGCAATGCAGACAAGGGAATGGCATTTGTAACAGCTACAACTGCCTGCCATCCCCAGGCAGGAAACCTCCTGCTAAACTTCAGAGGCACCACCATTTTTAATTCCTTGCCAACATATACACTTGTCATGACTGTTGGGATGCCAACCATTTCATGACACAATCCAAACAGCAAGAATTTTCAATCCAGGGAATATTCAGTGCAAGTTGTGTCAGTCCCTGTGCCTCATTCTAGAGTCTGAGAATAATACATGGGATAGCCATTACAATTAAATCTACATACACTTAAAACTATTTAGTCTTTCATGCCATTTTTTAATGATTGTCTATTGTAGCCAGTCTACTGAATCTGAAATTTGTGGACACACTATTTCCTTGTCCAATAATACTGAAATTAAAACAAACAAACAAACAAACCAGCAGAGAGGCCAGGTAATTGCTTGAATCCAGGTTGTACAAAAGCAGTTTTATAGATGCATGTCCTGGTTACATTAACCAGCTCAGGAGCCCTAAACTTGCCTGTGATTTGTGAAGCTTTCCCAAAGACAGCTGAGTGGTGACATGGTATTGATTGATCATTTCAGGCTGCTAAACCATACCCAGAAATGGGAGAAAACCCTGCACTTTCTTTAAACTACTATCCTATAAGCAGTATTTGTAGGAGTGCTGCATGAACTTATGAATTTAGGGCAGTCTGTGTGCCTGCAACCAGCAGCTCCACATTTACACTGAAAACATGTCCTTTAACTTGCTTTTCAACAACAATGTGCACTCTGGAGTTTTCACAGAGTAGAAGCAGTTCCCTCACATTAAAAAAAAAAAATTAAAAACTTTCAACAAAATATAAGAATCATATCCTGAGTACTGCATGCCTAGGCTTCATCAAAGAATACCAGATATACCTGCCAAAGGGCTCCACTACCTTCCTTCAGCATCCCACCTTTTCCTAGTCTGCTACCCATCCCAAGAATTGCCACAATCCCCTGACAGACACATTGGGCTGGAAGTGCCTGAAGTCTTTGAAAATGTGAGACAAGGGAGAGAATGACCTCAGAACTGGTGGGGTTTTACTCAGCATCTGAGCTGGGTTTCTTAAAAGCCAGTGTCCCCATCTCAGGCCACCTGAAGACAGAGAAGTGACAGGAAAAGGGGGAATGGCTTCACACTGACAGAGGGCAGGATTAGATGGGATATTGAGAAGAAATTCTTCCCTGTGAGGGTGGTGAGGCCCTGGCACAGGTTACCCAGAGAAGCTGTGGCTGCCCCACCCCTGGAAGTGCCCAAGGCCGGGTTGGATGGGGCTTGGAGGAACTGGGGTAGTGGAAGGTGTCCCTGCCCAGGGCAGGGGGTGGAACCAGATGGTCTTTAAGGTCCTTTCCAACCCATTCCATGGTTTTGTGATCCTGTGGTTCAATGTAAAGGAAAAATTAAAGATTGACCAGAGGTGTCCTGAAATTGTCCTGTTAAAAGCAGCACAGCTTTTCCCAGCCAGTTTAACAGACACTGGTTCCAGTTCCAAGCAATGTGGGTGTGTGGGTCATCTCCTGAGACTTCAACCTGCTGGCCATGGGATGCCCAGGAGTGAGCACTCACCATACCTGATGAGGATAGAGGCATTTGCAGAAACCCTCCTTCCATCCAGAGCAGGTTTGTACCCACCCATATCATTTCATCATCTACAGAGATGCTTTAAATACAGGAATATCAACTTACTCAATATCTATCTATCTATCTATCTATCTATCTATCTATCTATCTATCTATCTATCTATCTATCTATCTATCTATCTATCTCACATTTTGCTTTAGTTGGGTATGGAGCTTCCACAGATAAGAACTCCCATATGCTCATCATTGTTTATTTAAAAATTTGGTTTATCTGATTATTAATATAAGGAAATTATTATGAGACTACAAAAGTACTTGGTAACCTGTTCAGTAATTTTAAAAAATATGATATTTAAGAAAAATTAAGAATATGACTTATACCAAAATCTTCAAGAAAGATCATGATTTGCCCAAAATACTCTAAATTAACATTACTCCTGTTCTACCTTTCTCCTAGTTACCCAGAGAGTTTAAGCATCCTCTTATGCTGTTTCTTGTGAGATCTTTTTGTTCCTTAAAATCTTAAAATAAAAGTTCTTTTTTTCCTGATGTTTGATAGAGCTTTTTCTCACAGGACCTCCTGCACAGGAATCCTGTACAGAGACAAAGAGCCACACACTGAAAACCACTGCTGTGTTTAACTAAAGCTGTCGGCACTTTTTAAAACCCATCAGAAACAGGACTGAATTCTAAGGAACATACACTCATCTCGTGATCATTTTTCAGCTGGAGATTGAATCAGCCAGCTGACTGCACAGATGAAGATTTTCTTTAGAGAAGAAAAAGGTTATAGTTAAAGCACAAAGTTCTCAGAATTTAAAAGATGCCAAAGGAAAGGCTGCCCTCTGCTCAGGAAAAGTGAACTGTTGTGACTGGACTTGCCTATGGCAGCAAATCTGAATAATATACTCAGCACTGAAAGCTCACTTCAAATATTTTAAGTTTGGCCATATTCTAAGGAACAGGTAACAATGATAGTAAGAGACAACCAGGCCCTCCCACAATTAACTTCCCTTGTTTTACTACTCTCATTTCAGTTGGAGAAAGTCAATACCTTTACAATTATCTAACTTTAGGATATGTATTAATCTTTATGTTACATACTGTATTTCTACCCCAGCACATTCCTTCTCTGGGAATAAAAAAAAGAAAAAAAGGATTATCAGTCATTTCCTGTGGGCTGAAAAGAAATCCAGCTTGAAAGGCTTGCAAGAGCAATTTAATATTGGAGCAACTGCACTGTCCATTCTCTGTATTCATTGCTCACCAGCTGAGTGAAGATCACTTGTGTACAAGGGCATCTGCTTTTCACAGGTGGGTCTGACAAGCCCAAATTATTGCACTTCTTGTGGAATTACACAGAAAACTGCAGTTGAGAGGAAAAAAAAATCCCCCAGAATCAAACCTCTTTCTTTACCTGAACACTTCCAAATAAACTTTCAAGCAATTTAACAAGCATGGGGTCAGCCTTTCCTCTCAGCTATTATTTATTTTACACACTGATAATGTTCTGACTACAAATTTATTTTAATTATTTGTGACAATATCATTGGGCATTACCTGTTTTTTTTGTTAACTGGGTTTCTTCCTCAAAAAATGAACTTCAGCCTCCAGAGATTTTAATCTTAACAAGATTTCATACATTACAGTTCTTGGAATAGACCACTTCCTTAAAAATACATGAGGATCAAGTTTTAGAAGATTTTAATTTAGTTTCTGATCTTGCAATTTATTCTGAGGTCTAGTCCTAAAGAGATACATGTATCACTAGACTTAGATACGTCAGAGGTAGTAGTAATAACTCACTGTTTCTCTTAATAAGAACAACCACCTCTTAACCAGACTGATATTTTTTCTTTCTCTCCATTTTTAAAAAGATGATTCTTACGATGAGGTATGTGTGTTTTAAATTCAGTGTAAAATATATGGACACACAAATCTCAGCTTTTTAACACTGCTGGCACTAACTAAAGACATAAACCAAGACAAAATTCATCAAAGTGGTAACATTTCCTCAGTAGAAGTCATCCCTCTAGATAATTATTAAAGGCCTCAAAACTCCTGACCCCCAAGTGCCTCATCATCAGATACACAGCCCCAGACTGGTGTCCCAGGTGTTGCAAAGATAAATGGGCTTCACAGCCAATATACACAAACTGGTTTGGACCAAGCTGTGAGAGGAATCAAATCACAGATTCTCTAAGGGCCCTTAATGAAATTGTGTTGTGGCAACTCACACACCAGTGACCCTCCCCAAGACTGACATTTCAGCTCATCTCAACTGCCTCAGAGCTGACATAAAAGATGTACAACCCCTGAAGTTAAAAGGTCTGCCACATACAGGGCTCTGCCCTCAGACACAGGCAATCCAAACCACTTTACATATTTATACACATGTATGCATGAACACACAGGTTCTTTATGCAAAACAAAATAATACCAATTCTGTGCCAGGATTCCTGGGCAGCTTTTTCATGTGCTTGATGTAATCCACAGTTGGGCCATGCAGGCTCCAGATCAGCACGATGGATTCCTCAGCCAAATGGTGATTTACAGTAGTCATTTCCAGAAATAGGACACTGATGTCATGGTTACACAAGTCTTTGCCTGTGTTCATTAATACCTCTGGTGTTCGGGGGTGCACAGTGTGGTATTTGTGTCCAGCTATCATTCTTATCTACAGCATTTGGAGTGATTGCAAAGAGAGAAAATTGGCATGCTTTGCCTTTATTGCAGAGGCACACACCATGGGAGGAGAGGGGATAACCAGATTCAATAAATAAATAAACAAATGAATCTACATGCTGTTGATTCCCCCACACTTATTACTGTGCCTTCTACCACAAATATTCTCTTTGATGATTACAAGAAAGATGAGCTACAAAGGCTGTAGAATGCTTATGCCCATTACTGTCTTAATTACAAACTTGTCTGTCTGTAAACAAATGAAAAGTAATGTCAGCTTGTAGGCCCAGGCCAAACTCCTATGGCTATGAAGTGAGCATTCCACTACTTGTCACTTGCCATAAGCAGCATTCTATATTGCCCTGGATGTGAGCACCTGCAACATTAACAACTGTGCTCAACATGCATTTAGAAAACAAGGTTTGTGGAATGTGTTTTAGTTATATATGTGACCTAAAACAATCCAGAGGAAAAAAAGTCATGTGTAAAAGAACATACTGATAGCCCCTAGAAAATGCTCTTTATATAAAATTCTATGACTACAGTCACGGAGAAGGGATCCTGATGACTCCCCAGCTGCCTGTGCTACATTGACAGAGAAATAAGGAAGTACACTGGAAGAGTTTAATTCACTGAATGTAAGATAATGGGCACCACTACAGAAATCAAAGGCACTAAGGACAAGCAATGGCATGAACTGTACAGAGTGCAAATATTGCAGCTACCTCTCAGGAGCTAAGCAAGACAAAATACATTGTCCTACTCAGTGCTTCCTACTTTCCCTGCTTACACTAACACTTATTTTTCATAGTTAAACACTTCTGTACTTTGACACATATTTTCAAAAGAATAAAGAAAACAATAGCTCCTTTCATTTTTTTAATACTAAGCAATTGCTTTACATATACATACATACATATATATATTTAATTCTGGTAGTAAACTTGGGTTTACTGTTCTTTCTGTTTTGATTACTTAAACAAATATTGCATTGACATTTTCTAACAATGCCTTTGCTCCAATAGACAGGGGTCAATGCATAGACAGGATCTTCTCTGTCCTAGAATTACAACTTCGTGTTTTGCACCAGCTTCTACTTTGCAACTAAGTTAGTTGTTCTTTATTTTTAATCTTACCTTAAGCTCCAGAAGAGCAAGAGTCCTGCAGACAGTGGGATGGAAAACTTCTGCTTGGTGACTTTCATCATGCATTTTGAATGATGGTTCAGATGAGTAAGAGCTTTTCCAGTGTTAAAATAATTTCTGCTGTAAATTTTACACTCCTGACAGGGTGACCACATCCAGGCTGATATGCTGCAAAAAATAATAAAAATAACAATTTTCACCACCCAGAAACAGGCAAATATATATCAACTGAAGCAGTAAATGTCTGTAAGGGTTTTCTTTTCTCTCCTTTTGTAACTTTAGGGCAGGATATCAATATTAGCTGTAAGAGAAAGGCTGCTTGCACTCTGCATTTAGATCTTGAACACACGAGGTATGTAGACCAGTGAGAGTATAGAAGTCAGAATTTTGCAAAAACAATAATTTTTTTAACTGGGTCCTATGTTGCAGTTGTAAGCAGGGAAGAACAAGACATTTTTTTGTGCACACAATTTAAGTTCACAAGGGCAGAGACTGTCAAATAATCCCCCAGACAACAATTTTGTTCTTTTTGTGTCCTCAACCCGCTGCTCCTCTCTCTCAGTCCACGAGCCTCACGATGGCACCGCACGCGGCAGTGCTCTTTGTCAGGACACTGCACTGTGCCACCAGGAGAAGCAGCAGCTCTCCAGCTGCTCCCCACCCAGGCTGGGCAAGCAGAGCACTGGGAAAGGGGACAGGAGCAGTGCTCTGAGCTGCACATTGCACTTCAGTGCTGTGGGAAGGACCTGAAGCTGCTCTTTGACGTACACGTCATGTAAAGTAACAGAGCAAACCTGACCCGGGGAACAGGCTGGAGTAGGGGTGACATCATGGCCTCTCAAGCATCTTGTGGCATATTTATCACCAGGTTTTCCTGGCAGGCAGAGTAACCATGGTAGAGGCTGAGGTGGCACCTCGCTTGGTAATTGCACGGGCTGTAAATTCACACTGGAGACTTCCTCGGGACAACTGTGTCCTATGTCCAGGAAGCTGGAGATGGAATCGACATTGTAAGCTTAAATCTAAAATAAAATTCATCAGTGGCTGCAGAATTATCACTCTCTCTCAGCAGCCAAGGGCCTCCTCCACACAGCTCAGCTCGGCACAAGCCCATCCTGCACCTGGTGCTCCATGAGGGACCCGTTGTGGATGTGCCAGCCTGGCCCTGGGTGAGCCACACCTCACAGAGGCAGGAATTCCTCCTGCCCTGCTCACACAATGCTTGCAGACCCCTCAAAGTCTCCTTGAACAGTATTTGAGCAGCTTGACAATTCCGCCTTTAGTGGTTACTACAGTGCAAATTTTACCTGTAAAAAATGCTTGGCCCACACTGGATAAATACGTAAATAACTCTGCCCTGTACCTTTAACAAAATTAAATGTATTTTTAAATTTATATTTAATACAACATATGAAATACTAAATGTAACTGTACCCACATGCAAGACACAAACTCACAGCTTTCTATAGCAACACATATGCTGTTGGACTCAGCAAGCAATTTCTATAGGGGCAGGGTGATTAATTTCAATCTATACTTCTAAACACGTGTCTCAGAGCATTAAAGTATACTTTAATTACTGTGCCAAGCAGATGAGCACATAATAGCAGCTATCATTTCAGAACTTCACAGACGTGGTTCACTATTCGAAAAAACCCCTCTTAGATGAACATTTGATTTACAAAAGCAGCAGACTCTTGATCTTATCGATGTTGCTTTATTTTAAAATCAAATCACAATTTCCTGATACTCAGTATTGTTCTTAAAGCCTCGGGTTCTGCAGTTATGCAATTACATGACACCTAACAAGTTTTAAGACCAAGTATATCTCTACCCGTTGTGTTTTATGCTTAAAACCTGAATCTCAGCAGCTCAAAAACCACTCTGCAAAGAAACCCTACAGTGCTTTACCATCTTCTAGCATTATGACATGATTTTCTAATCCAAGCTAATATTTTTCTATATTAATACCTGAAATTAGTAACACCACACTATTAACCCAGGGATCTGCTGTGAAGGCCAAGGCCAGCCAACAGCATCAGCTCCTGGCACTGTTTCCAGCTGATGGTCAGCAAAAATACCCACACCCCTTAAGGGGGTTGGACAAGAGTGATGTGGCCACAGGGAGCCACCCTGCCTGTCCTGGTGCCTGCATCCCATGGGACATCCCCAGCACTGTCCTGACAGGCTCCTGTGCCACCCCTCAGCTGAGTGATTCTGCAGTGTAGGCAGAATGAGCAGGACTTCCACAATGACCATCAGCCCTGTGAGAAGGGGCTAAGGGACCTGAGCAGGCTTTGGTGACAGCCTCTCTACACCCAACAGGGGGCTAGGAGAAGCCAGAGCCAGGTTATTCACAGTGGGGTATGGTGGGAGAACAAGGGACAACTGACAGAATTTGAAATACGAAAGGTTCAGGTTAGAAACAATGGAAAACCCTCCTGCCACCAAGTCAGTCCAGCACTGGAAGGGGCTGCACAGAGAGGCTGTGCAGTCTCCATGCCCAGAGGCTTTCATGACCTAACTGAACAAAACCTTCAGCCACCTGGTCTCAGCTGGCCAAGCTTTGGGCAGGAGGCTGGACTAGATGCCTCCCAAGGTCCTGCCACTCTGAAGGATGAACCCATGACTACCCTGTGCTGCTGACCACTGCTGCCTAACTGGAACATTCTCTGGAGCTCATCTCTTCTCAAAAGATTTTATTTGTTCTGTTCACTTCTCAGAGACCCTTACTCTTGATACCTTTCAGGCCCTGCAAAAGTGTCTTATGTGACACCCGTGAGACTTTTTCCCCTTTAAGAGCCAAGAGCTTCAGACAACTGAACCCCAAAGTATTTTAGCAAATACTCTACAGTTCATGGATTGGTTTGAACTTCATTGTTCCTACACAGTGAGTAACAACACACACACACACAAACACACACAGAGATACAAACAGCATTTAACATGCACAACAGAAGAGTGAAATACCTGTTAAAAATGTTTTCCTCATCATGAACACGATCCAATTTAGTTCAGGACATTTTCCCCTTATCTTTTAAAAAGCACAATTCCATATATCACCTTGACATATCTTTTCTCACTGGGGTCAAACTCACTGCTGAAACTGTTGGTATAAATGTATTTCCATTACTTTCCTCCCACATATGTTCTACATTTTCTGCTCCCAAAGCATAGTGCAGAGATGAGGAAGAGCCCTATGGCAGCTTCCATGCAGAACAGAAACCCAGAGCCCAGTGGCAGCCTGGCCCATGGCACAGATTTCCACACATGGACCTGTTTTTATGGCTACTGGAATGCTGAGCATAACACCACCAATATAACCATACACAAGGGAACTAAGAAGCAGCAGTGTTGAGCTACCTAGAACCCAAACTATCTGACATTTGAAAATGCTCCTTAGGCTCTTACACGAGGTCCTGGGGACATTTTGGTACACAGACATTACTGCTCAAGTCTGAAAATAGGACAGAGGGAGTTCACTGAAACAAGCCTTACAAGTAGTTTGAAATACACAGCTGTAACAGGTAACCCCAAAGCAACTCACACACACAGCACAAACCTACCATACTCTTATTAGAAGATCACCTTCCTAAAGCAACTGCTTTAGTTCCTGGAATGCTTCTGCCTAATTTCTTTGCCTTGTCCAGCTGAGCCCTAACTCCATTGTGCCAATGTGTATAATTTCCCCCTAGAAAATATCAAATGGACAAATCAGGCTCCAGCCTCTGGAACCATGATATTACTGAGCTCCATAAGCTATTAAGGGGTTTCAAATTATGGCAAACAAATCCCTCAAGGCTCACTTAGAAAAAAAAATATAAAAACACAGGTCTAAGCTTGCCAGACTGTCTGCCTCTCACATTCACAGAAACCCGCCTCAGAAGAAAAAAAAAAAAAAAATCTTTATTATGTATGAGGTACAGACCATCTGCGATGGGCTTTGAGAGCCAACTTAAAAGTGGGGGGGAGGAGAGTGTTCCCTGCATTCACAGTCAGTGAAGAGCTTGAGACCCAGCAGCTGTCTGTGAGCAGGGAAGAGGTGGTGGGTCAGGATGAATGAGGCTGCACAAGACCTGCCAGGGTCAAGGATGGAAAGGCACGTTGTTACACACAGACTGTGTGTAGAGGCATACAGAAAACAGCAGCAAGAACCAAGAAAACCTTGTGGAGACAGTAAGATCACCCCATAAACAAGGTATTCTAGGAGTACTGCTTCCCTATCACTGAAGAAAAATAAGGGATGATAATATTATTCCTGTGGTTCTAATACAGACCACTGAACACCTCATGCCATAGAAAGTAAGAGTGGCTACAGCAGTAAATTGGTAGCAGTAAAGAATATAATAAAAAAATTCTTTCATACCCTTTCTTTTAGAGAATTTTACACATCTTACCATATCAGTCTTCAAAATTTTCATAATTCTTTTGACACCTCTTTTCAGTACTCCACTACACATATCTGTATTAGCCATTTACTGTTATGCATACCATACAGCTCAATAATGTTTCATTTCTGAAAAGGAAAAAGTGACTTTTTTTTTTAAATTTTAACTGCTGAAACTAGAGTTAGATTTAACCCTCCCCACCAAAAAAAATCCCAAATCCCATGAGAACCTTTTCTAACATCTAGCAGATTGCTACGCCTTTGTGTGTTTGCAGCTCAACAAACAGGATAGTTCCTTTGGCTGCAAATGAACTGTGACCAGACAAATATGAGTAAACCCTTACAAGTGACTTTTGCTGATTCTGTCAGGAAGCAAATCTATTTCACGTCTCTACTCAAGCCAAAATCATCACAAGTATTTGTCCCGTTTCATAAAACTTTGCTGGCTTTTGAAACACTGCAAATTAAACCCTGCACTCACTGACATCCCTGGCTAAAACTCACTCACGCCTGTGGGGCCAGGCTGTCGCCTGGAATGTGAGTGTGTGTATGGGCTGATCCTGTGAATACTTACCAGTGGTGGAAGGGGCACTGGTGAATCTCGCTGTCACACACTGAAATCCCTTTTCCCAGCTGTCTGCTCCACCTGGCCGCTGGAGGTGAGGGCTCCCCACGCCGACTCCGCGGGCTCAGAGCTCGGGGGTGCTGCAGCAGCTCCGCAGTGAGCGACGCCCTTCCCGGGGCCAGAGCCGGACCTGTGGGTTTGCAAAGAGGCAGCTCAGGTGCAGGTTCTGCTGAGGAAGCACTAATCCCCAGGGAAAGGGTGGGGTGGGGAAGTTTGGGGCAGTAGCAACTCAAAGCAGCTTCCAGGAGGTTTTGCCAGAGGTTGTCTGCCAGCGGCCCAGCTTTGCTCTTGCACAGAGCTCACACATGTCAGGCCCTTCAGCAGCATCTGCACAGGAGGCTCAGGCCTGGCAAAAACAGGCACCTTGCATATGGGCACAAGGACATCACTTTCACTTTGCTCAAGCACTACAAAGAGTGGGAGAAACAGTGCAGGAGTGCCGTGCTTAAATTTGCTCATTTATTTAAAATAAGGTCAATTTTGCATACCTGTGCCAATATCTGTAGAAAATTTACTGGCTGTGCCCCTACAACTCCACACTGGTCTGCACACACTCAGCATCAATTCAGATGAGCCCTTGCTATAAGAATGCCTTTTTACCCACCTATCTAGGAATATGGTTATGCCTAAGCAGGGAATTTTAAGTTGTTTCCCAGACTGTTCCTGAATCCAACTGCAACCTGTTTATTTTGACCTCAGTTCTTAGAAACTGTTGATGCCACGGTAGAAATATGCTGTGTGTTCCAACAGGCAACAAACAGTCCTAATGAGAGCACACTCCATCTGTGCTGCCAGCGCACACAGCCCCAGCCTATAGCTCGGATACGCTGGAGCTGAGCGCGCAGGGACGAGCTCACGCTGCAAGGGACACCCTGGCACGGCAGAGCTCCCCCAAACAGGCCTCTGGGAGAGTCCTCAGGCAGCCAGGGTAGGCACCAGCAGCACTCGAGTTCTCCCCTCCCCGTTCTGAGCTTACAAGGCTTTTTACGTTTTTTTAAATGTTTCGAAACTACAAAGTAAAGAAAGCTGACTTAAAAACTGCCCAGTGCTCTCAAAAGGTAGGAGTTAAAGCGTGCAGAACATATGGCACTATTTACAGCCGGCTCGCACGCTGAATTCAAGGGAATTTTCCATCAACCTCGTACTCTGCAAAAGGTACATTACAGAAAAATGCATGTGGGGATCCTTTAATTTCTCTTGCATCTTCTCTTATAAGATGCAGCTGGGGAGCAACACCCACTGGTATTGGTAGCATGAAACGGCGATCCTTTCCTGTTACCAAGGTCTGGTACAAATTACCATGGATTTAGAAGCACTATATAAAAGACAGTGCTGATTTGTTTCTAAATTTGTATCTTGATTAAACTGTCAGACCATAGCAGAAATGCAGAGCTCACCTGATTTTAAAATGCTACAACAATAAATTATCCAAGAAGTGCACTACAACTTGAAAATGCTTATAAATGGATCAATACTATGCTTTATGTTTAGATTTTACATCTCGGTCATGCCAAATCAAATGGAATAGAAGCAGCACTTTATATTCAAACTGTAAAGTCAGTGTGTTCCAAATAAAACTGTATGGGAGGGGAGACTCTGAAGCAGGATTTTACAAACCACTAAGCTGACCAACAGAATAACAACTGTATTATTATTTTCAGAATTACTTTTAACTGTGTTGTGGCAGACAAAAAAACAAATATAAAGGGCCAAAACTCCTATTCTCAGGAATTCACATGCAAACTTGCATAGGTCAGATCAGTGTTTTTCAGCACTGACTGCTGTAAATAGAGCAGAATTTGGTCTCATCTGTTAAAGCGAAGTCATTTACTCTGGAATAGCTTCAATGATGTTGAATATATTTTAACTATCCAGAATTTCATCATCTAGGATTAGTGCTGTAAACACACATAAGCATTGTGGTCTAATGAAAGAAAAAGTCAACACAAATATGGTGCAGCAAAAGTGAGATCAGCCATGCAGAACTTCCAAAAAGTAGCTTAGGAATTAAACTACTATTATTAAAGCTACTGTTACTGAACTATGGCTGTTAGAACTTTGACAGTTTATTGAACCATTTTGCATATTGCAAATATTATAAAACAGAATAGATCAGTTTTCCATCATGATTACATGCCATTGCTGTTCCTAAAGCTTTTGCTTTTTAAACCGATGTTCTTGTATGTTTGAACACAATTTTTCTATTTGCTTTTAAATTATATCCATGTAAGAAAAGAGCTATTCTAAATTAATTAATCAACACACACACTTCCAGAGAGGCAATATTTGATAGAAGTATTACACAGTGAAGTTCAGGCATATTTTTGTACTCTCAAAAGAGGGTAATTGATCCTCCTCTCTCCCCAGTTTCAAATGTGGAACTTGGCTGCTATGGGTTCTTTCCCACACAAATCAAGTCCTAGCTCTTTTGAATTGAAACAATATGGGATGATTATTGTGGGAATTTTTTTTACTGTTACTGTAATTTAAAACTTTCTGTACCCAATTTTGCATTTTCTATAAATCAAAAACCCATTTCACTTAGGGCTACAATTAAACAGAGGAAATCAAAGACTAACTTCTAAGCAAGACTTGCTATTAATCATAGCACAAACTAGTAGTACAACTACTTTTACTGCAGTTCCTTTCTGCCTGAGAACTTCATTTTCATCTGAAGCTCAAGCTCTTTAGAGGAGACTGTGGCACAGATGAGACAAATTAAACAGAGGTACAGTGAGAACACCATGTGCTGTTGAAGATGAGCCTGCCCAGCAGTCCAGCACCAGCACAGGGATACGGCAGACACAACTACTCGGGGTCTGACGCTGCCATTCCAGAAGCTACCACGCTTCTTCCCTCACCAGGAGCAGCCACGGAGTCACGTCTGTTGCTTTACCTATCTGAACTGAAATCATCACCTTTCTCCTTTTGAAAGAAAAATTTACAAAAGCAGCACATTTCAACACTGAAGTTTGTATTGAAAACTGGACACGCAAAATTAAAATCGGAGTGCAAAACGAAACCGCGTGGAATACGGAAACGTAGGACTTCTGTTTTTTCAAATTGGAAACCAAATTATGTATTTTTTATTTTCTAAAAAGAAAAAAAATGCATATTGATCGCTAGACAAAATAAAACATGAATTCTCAAATCAACAGAAACATGTTTCACCCAGCTGTCTTTATTTTTTTTCTCTGTCTCCGTTTCGCAAAGAAAAATTTTTATGTCATTTCTTTTTTCCGTATATTTTAGGGAGAGGTTTAATGTCTCATGGTGTTAGTCTATGCAAAACTCCTGCAGAGGTACAAGTCATACAACTCATCACATTATTTGCAGCAGTACATCTACAATAAGAATAAGTGATACTAGTAACTTATTCATAAAATATATGCTCAAAACAAAAATTGGCTTCCAGTCAAATAGTCTGCAATGTATATATTCCATGCTAAAGAGGAGCCTTTTACCGATTGCAAAGCAAAATTCAAATGTATCTTGTAAAAAATTCCACTTTTTAAAATCAGACTCAAAGAAAACAGCTGTGAGGAGTTTGAGGTGTTACTGGAAGGGCTTCTTACACAAACCAAATAAAACCTTCCCAACAAGGACTTACTACCCTAATAATGTAATTCAACAAAACACAAATGGAAACAGTTTCACCTCTGAGCAGAACTAGATTTCAAAAGTAAATTACTTACTGAGGCTATAGATTGAAACATTGTTTTACCATTGATTTTCTTCTTACCTAACATCTCTCACGTACTTGTAACTTTCATTATCTCTGACAATGAACTCCCGCAGCAATCAACACATCTGTTTCTCAAAAAGTGCACTGAAACCACGTCAGTCTGGCTGTGGCACCAGGAGCTCCCAGGCCTTTGCTTCAGGCTGCTGAAACCTGCTCATCCCTTTGAGCACACCTTTCACCCAGGACAACAGGGAGCTTCCTTTGCCTTCCTCCGATCTGTGTATCAGCCAAAGGCAGGCACCGACACACAGGAGGTGCACAAGCAAAACAATGCCTTGCAAACACAGCTTTGCCTACCAGGAATGTTGGGAAAACTGGATGTCAATTGACCTAAAGGGTAAAGAAAGAAAAGAGTGGGGAAAACCCAAAAATTCAAACACAGAAGTTTGGGAGTCTCATGCAAAGAGCATGAGAAAAACTCGGAGCACTCACTTCATGTAGATAGCTACAAACCCTGCCCAACTCCACTGGAACATCTACACCTTCTCTTTTTCTGTTTAGGTTTATCACATTAATTTCTCCCATTTGATCTCAACTGATACTGCAAACAAGGGAGGGGAGCTGCCTGCCCTGGCCAGCTTATGCTCCCCTGGTGCTCAGGGCATCCATATGAAGCTGGACCTGGAAGTGGGAATGAGAGTCAGTCCAGGACCACCAGTTACCAAAAGCACTCCTGAACCAGCTGGAGACACCAAAATAAACACCAGCACCACAGCTTAGGGCCCAGAAGCACTCACCCGAAGATTTTCAGAGCCATTAATAATCAGACTATAAAGCTGCCAAACTGGGCAGAGGAATACTAGGAAACATTTCAGAGAAGTCTGGCTGCAGGACTCCTGTACTCCTACCTTTGGCTCAAAGCACTGGACATAGAGAGAGCACACAGAGACTCCCAGTCTGGGACTACATGTGGGTGCACAGGTCAGTCCTGTGCATAAGCACCTGCAGGATTTGGTTTCCACAGGCACATTTATTAAAAATGCAGGGGAAAACTAAACCCAAACAGCTTTTCCAGTGTTTCTGAAACACCCTGGCCTGCTGGAGCCGTCCACACAGTGGAACCAATGTGGCTCTGTGCATTCAGCTGCTCCTCACTGAGCACCCTGTGTGTGTCTGGGGCACTCCAGGGTGGCCATGCTCTTGAGAATGGACACTGGACACAGAGTGACCTGGACATCTGCTGCTCCAGACACTGCTAGTGTGGGCAAACCTGCCTCCTGGCTCCCAGAAACCAAGCTCCTACTGCAAACAGAGGAGAGGCTGCTGCAGAAAGAAAGGAATCCTAAACTCAATTACATTTATCCTACAAGCAGTAGGATAAAAAGAATAGAGTTGTCAGAGAGAGAAAAAAAAAAGAGACAGCAAACAAAACATCTAAAATGTGCTTGTGTCTTTATTTTAAAAAGTTGCCTACCAGCTTTCTGTTCTGCAGGGAACATATAAAATATTATGATTGGTAAGTTCTAGTTGCCATTGTCATTGTTTAGCATTCTGTAAAGGTTCGGGGGGATTGTTTTGTTTTTTGGATTTTTTAATGCAATGATCTACCTAACCTCCCCCTATAATCCTAAAATGCTATCAACATACCAGTTTTTAATTACTTGCACAACAGAATCCTAAAAAGGAAGGGTAAGAGTCCAGGCAATTTCACAGCATCTTTCTCCCAAGCTATTCTGATTTGACCTGGACTTTGACTTTGGTATATTGATGCAGATGCTGAGTAGGTTAGTCTCTCCTATTATTTATCAATACATAAAACAGAGTGATTAATTTACAAGATAGTGGTGATAAAAGAAACCTCATGGCAAGCAATACATCACCTTTCCACATTGGTAAGGAATACTAGTGAATTTTGGGAGGCCTTGCCTCCCAAAGCTATGAGAAAAAGCCTCCATTCAAAGGCAATCAAGGCCTAGAACAGCAGCTACACCTCAGATCCAGACTCTGAGATGCCCCTTGTGCATGGGCAGTGCTGGACCCCTCAAATTCTGCAGGCTCTGCATTCTGAGCATATAGAATGAGAACATATAGAATGAGAAAATTCCCTTCCCAGATGAGTTTTCTGTGCTGTGCGTTTGCTGTACGTGTCAGACATCAGCTGTTTCTCACAGCAGAAATCTCATGGGCAACACCAGATTTATCTCCAACTCTACAAGGGGAGGTGCTGAGGCAGAGAAAGAGGAGGAAACTTGAAGAGGCTCTTACTCTTATACCCATGGCTGAGTGAAAAAGAATCTCCCAACTTCTCACTCACTTTTCCAGACAAGGGCACTGCAATTCCCATTTCATCATGGCCTGATTTCTGGACAATAGCATGTCTAGATGCATATTTTACAAATTAAAGGATATTATAAGAAGAGATAGAAGAATGACTAAATAAACTGCGATCAAAATAATCCACAGTCCCAGAAGTGTCAGCTCCAGTGCTTTTGATGGCACGATACAAATTATTCTTTGTATCCATTATTTCTTCCAGTGGCTCCTACAGTAGTAGCTCATGGTACATGACAGACAGAAAAAATCTGGGGGCTATCTGAAGTGACTTGAGTGGGGCTTAAACTTCATGTAAACTTTGAACTAGCCATCAGCATGAATGTGAAATTCGTTCTGTGAAGAGTGGCTTTATTTTTTCCAATTGCCATTAGAAGCAATACCCACCCCATAGCCACTGGTCACCTGTGGAAACTTTTTTGTCCTGAGTGCTCCACAGAAATGCTCATACAGAGCCAGAACGGAGGCTGCAAGTGCACTGGCAGAGTGGTTTTTCAGCTTGATCTCTTGGTGTTAATTGAATTGTAAGACTTTTCTATTTGTTCTTCCACTACTTGCAACCTTAAAACTAATACACACAGCTAAGGCGTAGGCCTAGTTTTTCACAGATTAATGTTCAGGAAAGCTTGTTAGCACTTCCCTCTGAACCTTCAATTGGTCTCCCATTTAATGTTTTAGGTTAGATTGTATCTCAGGAACAACATACTGATGACAAGAAAAGTTACAAAATTCAGGAACTGGATACAGGTGCACTCACCCCCTCTTTCCCAGGTGAAATCCAACCCACCACCAGGCCTGGGTGTACTCTTTGGTGTATTCAGCTCAGCAGGCATCAAAAGCTAAAAAGCTTGCAGCAATTATTTCAACAATGATGGAATTTTAGTGCTTCTGTGTCCAGCCCAGAACCTTATATGGGTGCAAACCAGCCATATCCAACTGACACTGTAAAGAAATATATTTTGGGAAGAGAATTATGCTCATACTTTAAGTTCCTCCCAACTTGATAAAACCGATTGCAAGACATGGCCCACAGGGACATGGCCCAAAGGGACCTGCACCACCAAAGACATGCATACATGTAAGGTACCTTCCACAAACTTGAAGGTCTCCTTAGAAAATTACACTTCTTCTGTGTTCACTCCTGGCTTGCACTCTGACATGATCCTTACAACAGCTACAACCACCTTCCAGTTGGCTTTCCTATCCCAAATCAGCTCTCTCCTCGAGACTGCAGATCTTGTTCCCAGCTGGCTGCACCTGGAGTCATGTGCTATTCCTTAATAGATTTTAATTAATTAATTAAATAGAAATCCTTAATCTTCTCTTAAGCAACACTGCTGAGTTTTGATTCCTGAAAGCATTTTGGGGAAAACAAAATGCAAGCACCAGATAGATACCCTTTTTATGCTGTTAAATACCACCCCAACAACATTTTGTTGCAGAGGAGTAATCACTACTCTAAGGAAAGTGCTAAATAGCATCTTAAATGTATACATATGAATATTATACATGCAACTTCACTTTTATTTACACCAAATAGGAGTGCACACATACAAAAAATACTCAGATCTCATACATGAGACATATACATAATAGAATAGGTTATACTTTAAATGAAATAATTTTATAGAGACATTCAAAGGTACCAATAAGACAGTAGAAATAATTGTTTTAGTATAATTTAAAATGTAAATGTCACGTAATATGTAATTTAAATGTAAATCTGCACCTTAAACCTTCAATCCATCAATGTAAATCTCCATTTAAGAAACAAAATTTCCATGTGATCATGTTAATTCCTCCTTCTATAATAATTATAGAATGAGAAACACATAACCTTCAATTAAAACTGGTAACTAGCTATCTTCATAACAGATCGAGTTGAAAAACTGCTTTTATAAAATGGTTACTAATAAAAATAAACTTTAAAATGTTAATTATTTATTCACATAATAACTAAGCAATCAAAAAACTCCTATATGTCACACTGCATTAAAACCAAAACTAAACCTCACAATGAACCCCTGCAGCAAAATTATATACGTCCTTTGAGCCTGTAACAGAGTTTCCATCCATTTTGGGATGTGATCAATTCCTTCTGTGCACCCTGCAATTCATAAATGCGTGCAGGAGTAGGAAGAATACTGATTCTGTATTATTTTTAATTTCATATATTTCCATATTATTCCGTCCCTTAAAACCAGAAGGCAGGACTCTGACACTCCCTGGGTTAAACAGGATAAAGCAAGAAGGTACAAAAGCTCACTGCCCATGTCTGAAGGTTGTGCAGAATGCAGCGTTCTTTAAATGCACTTTAAGAGTCATTTGAGTTCAGGCTTCCTGCATCAGGTTTTTAAATTAGTGTTAGCTGGGTTTGAGAGAACAATCCAAACCCCTCTGATATCTGTAGGAGACTTTCCACTGACTCAGGACTGGATATACTATTTTGTTTCCTATAGACAAATTAGACAATACATCTTATCTGCCAAAGGTAACAAAACTATCATGAGAACTCTCCTTTCTTTAAAAAAAAAAAAAAAATCTGCAACCAGAGAGAAAAATAAATATATACATAAAAAAAGAAGAAAATAAAGAATGATTTATCAAAGAGGAAAATCTTTTGAAAATGATACTTGCTGTATATACAAATGTAGAAGTAAATACACCAGAGCTCTTTGTGTTTGGCTAGCAAAACAAATACAGCGATCAAAATCTCTTGGATGCAACAAAACAGCCTCCCTAGCCTTTTGCAGACTGCATTTCAATAAAAAGCAAGAGCAGCTCTTAAAAGATTGCCAATGCATTTAGAAGTCCATGTCAAAGCTTCGTGTTCACCAACACAGAACTGCCTGAACTGAAACAACTGTCCATCTGAGACACTGTCAATATTTGTAGCTGCTTTATGGTTATTACATCCTGCAGATGAAAATGCAAATGAACTCTCCCACAGAACAACCCCTCCTCGATCACCTATTGCTACTGCAATTCCACGAGACCAGTCACTGCTTTAGAAATTATAACCTAACTTGTGTCAAAAAAACAGTATTTGGTGATCACTTTTACAGGCCCCTCGAAGTGACCCCTCTCTCTGAGGAATTAACTCTGGTGTAAAACACCTTGGCCTAGCAGGGCTGTGAAAAACAAAAGTGTTCTGCTCTCACATATTTCTCTGAGCTGCTCAGTTCAGCGGCCTGTACCCCCAGCATTAAAAAAAATAGACTTGATGGTGCTGTCCTTGTTTTCCAGCTCCTGAGGTCAACCGTTTGCAGGGTACTTTCCTACTTTTGAAACTACATAAAACGAGGAAAATAAAAAAAAACCAACAAAAAACAACAGAGAAGAAAAAAGAAAACAAGACCAGTCTAAATAGTACTATTTTTTTCTAATCTGGCACTCCAAAAATATTTGCCTCTGTAGTTATAAAACCACGTGAACTCTTTTATTCTTGAAATTGTAACTACCCTGTCCTCTGGAAATGTCTGCTTACATTGACAAAAGAACTTCAGGAGCTGAATGAATGCCACAGCAAACATATTTGTATGAAGGTATCTGAATAAACAGGCAACATGCTAAGTGTCCCTCAGATTTAAAGTGTGGCAAAATATCAGTCAGCAATTCAAATGCAATCAATCAAGGGCTGTAGAAAATGATGACTTAATTAATATTTGATAAAGGCATATTGGTTATTATAATAATAAATTCATTTTTCCTTAGCTCCTCTTCCTTCCCCTTTGCAAAATGTTCGATTGGTATGCAAAGCAATTTACTTTTCTATTTGTGCTTTAACAAGTTTGAAAAGAGCAAATCACTTTGAAACTCCACACAGATTGGACAGGAGCTAAATGTTTTCCTTGGCAGATAACAGGATACGACGGTTGAGGTTAATTTAAATTTACGTGGGTAAAAATAAATAGGCAGTACATTGCCATCTCAGATCTATAGACTCCTTCCAAAAAGGCTGCCCTAATTTAAATAAAGAATGCATAAGGTAATGCATCAGCTACATACCAAATATTGACCCAACATTCCCTCTTTTTTATTCATAGAATGCTCATTTGGAGCACCAGTGAGATAAAGCTCTTTGGAGCGCCACTCTATGCCCCCCCTCCGCTTTTTTTTTTTAAAGCAAAACAACAAAACATGATTCATGCTTAGATGTGTATTTTAGAGCATCATGCCTAGACAATTTTTATGAGAGTTTTGAAAAGTTTTGTGGAAGACCCTGAAAACCACTGTAGTAGTCAGATCTTTATTTGAAACTATTATGTATATAGTCTTAATCCAAATCCCATTTGAAGTCAGTGGAAAAACCCTCGTTGCCTTCAGAGGCCTTTGGATCAGATCCTTTGTTTCCAGAGGTACAGAACAGCAAATTTCAGATGTATGCAAGAACGAGAAGTATACAACTACTAAATAAATGGTGACACTAATCCGTGAAATAAAGGCAGTTTTTATAAAGGGCAACTCAAAATTATGAGATCTCATATTTGATAGGGTTTTTTTTAAAGACAGGCTGCAAAGGGCCTGATCCTGGGCATTTTATTCCTACATAGCCCTCTACGAATTATGGCGTCTTGAACAGAATTATGTTCTATTTTGGAGATCATAACTCAAATTTAAATGAAACCCTTCTAGAACTGGAGATTTAAAATACCCTCTGTGAGTGCAGAGGAATACCTGTGGACAGATTTCTGCACCATTCCTAAGAGAATCACAGGCTGGTTTGCTCTCTAGTGAGAAGTTACAGGCCAGAATTATTAGTGATTCCACAAATGTGCACACAGACTATGTTAGTGAATATCAGGTGGAGGGGGATTGCTCCAAAGCCCATCAAACTCAGCTCAATACAATTCAATGTACTGTGGCCCAGGTATGGAGTCAGATGCACAAATAAGTAGAGATCTGCACGGCCCAGCACAGTTTACAGCAGATAAACTCGGGACTTGCCGAAGTGCGTGTGCACTTCCAAACCTCTACCCGTCCATTTTCCATCTACTGGGATCACTGCTGGGGAATCTCTATTGTGCTGGCTACAGGGATTCCAACTTTTTTTGTCTTCTGGCTGCAAACGTGAGTCCTAGCTAGCCGCACGCACACTGAATAAATGAACACTTATCTCTGCGACAATCAAATGCGCTGGGCGAGCACACACTGCACTGTGAACACGCATGCGGCTACGAGGGAACACGCTCCACAGTGTGTCTTATTTGAGAAACAAAAGACATGCAATCGTGTTTTTAAATTATTTTTTTCTCCCCCCCCCCTCCCCCCCCCCCTCTCCGGCCGGGACAGGGGCCCTAAAACAGCATTAGAACTGTGGCAGCGTGGCTTTGTTGTGCATCTCAGACCTGCACAAGCAGCACCACTGCGGGGGGAGGAGGGAGGGCTGATTACCGGCACCTGCTTCAAGCTGCGAGGGACTGATGCAGTTAGCAGGAAAAATGCCTAATTAGAGCGCATTTCCATTTTCCTGAGGGAAGGTGTCACGATCACTGAGCACCCATGTGCACGGCAGACTCTGAGCACCAAGGCCCTGCCAAGGTTTGTGGAACATGTGGCACATGGACGGAGGCCGAGTGCAGCACAGAACCCATTCTGCTCGCAGGGGAGCTGACGAAGTGCTGAGTGGATGGGAATTACATCACCCCCCCCACCAAAAAAAAAAAAAAAAAAAAAAATTGTTTTCTTTTCCCAAGAAAACTGGATGAAATAAGGCACTCCTTCCACTCCTTTTATTTCCCCTTAGCTGCTACAAAAGATTTACAAATACTTGGCACATACTATGAGAAGACAGTGCTGTACCCACAGAACCACACAAAATACAATCCAGCCTCACAGTCCTACTCATCTCACATATTCAACAAAGACGAGAACCCCGGACTGCACCCACATCTCAAAGAGCCAACTGCCTCTCTATTCTCTTTCTCTTTCTCCTCACCACCTCCTCCCCCCTTTCCCCACAATAAAATCTCTCTTACCCTAATCCAAACCCGGCAACGTTCATCCGGACGAAATTACAATTAATTTTAAAAAGTTTAGCCAGACAGCCTGCTTGCTATCTCTGGCAGTAAGGATCCCATGGGAGCCCACCTGCCTGCAGATCCTGTTCCCGTGGGATCACTGCTGTGCCATTCACGGAGCACGCCTCTGCCCAGCACTCCGCACCCCTCCCAGGCCTAGAACACATGGACCTTGCCCTTGTGCTCCCCTCGTTCTCCACACTTGTAGGTAAAAGCCAGATTTTCAGCCAAGAGAGGTGGGAGGTTAAGAAGAGACGGTTCATTTATCAGCAACTCCTTAATTTTCTTTTGGAGGACAAAATTGCATTTCGAGGATTGAGCTGAGGAAGAAACACTCTATTTGCCCTCAACTCGCTCTATCTTAGATTATTTTCACTATGTTTCACTCAATTATTACCTGAAAATATGCAAAACTTCATAATTATTATCTGAAAATACGCCAAACTTCATCCTAGCCAGCTATTAAAAAAAAAAAAATCTTTTAATTCAGCAAAGTACTGTCTATGCTTTTCATTTTTCATTCCATGCACCAAACATTTTGTATGAGAATCCTGGCACTCCAACACAAAACACTTTCAAAATGTAAATGCTCCAGCACACATGCATAATTTCTGAAGACATTCATCTGAGGGGCTGAATAGTTCTATCAGCAGTTATATTTCAAGTTACAGACTAAAAATAATTTTAAATCTAAACCCTGGAAATTGCCAATCTAATGAACAGATTTTAATCCCTCTTCAATTAACATGCACGTGGTCTTTATACACTGCTATGTTAATTTTCAGCATACTTATAGAAACCCTCACTGTGAAATAAACCAGGCAATTCTGCTTCTTTCACTTTCAGTGGTAATTTCCAGCAAGCCTCCACAAAATAATCAACTAATATGCGAGGAACAGTTTTATATTCCTTTAAGCTAGTCCTTATCAACAAAACAGTCCCCAAGTACCACAACCTAAGGATAAAAAAAAAAAAAAATCTTCTTTAGATAAATAGCATCATTAGGAGCAATATCACCGAGTACTCTCAGTAAGGAGTGCTCAGTGAAATTTCTCAGTGAGGAGTGTTCAGCAGTTTGTGAACCCTCAACTAATATTTTATTTGCATTGTACCGTGTAGCTGCTACAGGCCTCTAAAAACTACTTTGAAGAAATTAATTTTAGCTATCACCAAGCCATATGCTCCTAAATTCCTTTCTTAATCTACACAGTTCACTAAAACATTCTCTAGTTACTTTGAGCATGATCAGCCAATAAATACTGCTTTACTACTTACTGTTATGAGTTGTATTTCAGTTTATGTTGCCATAAAACACTTCTAATGCAATGCCAATAGGGAGATGGTTTTGATACAATGCTGTCAATGGCCTGAATTTAAAACTATTTTTCTATAAGCCACTTAGTATTTTCAAATTATTTGGGAGGTTTTTTTTGGGGGGGCAGCGGTTTATTTGGTTGGTTTTTGTGGTGGGGTTGTTTTCTGGGGGTTTTTTAAATTTTTTTCTTTATAAACCCCCAAACATATTTTTATTTGGTGTATTATTTACTTTAAATCCTAGACATAAATAAAACTAACAGAAAATAATAAAATATTTTAAACAAGCCTCCCATTTTTTCCAGTGTGCAGAAAAATAATTTTGGTTTAGAAATATATATGAAAGGACTAGTTTCCTCATAAAGTCTCCTAAAACATATTTATTTCCAGACACTTTAATTTCCACATAGATTACTCTATATAAAAAATTGAAAATACCTATTATCATAAGTCTGGCAATTTCACAGTAGTAATAAATCTTAAGTGTTTAACCGTCTGTCAAATTGCACCTAACTCGGTACATCTCTATCCACATGCTACTTTGGTCTATAAATGGCATTACTCTAATATTTAAGTATTCTACTTAAAATAAATTCCTTCATTAACACCCGAAGAGAAAGAGTGGGAGTGTGCGTGAGCATGTGCCAGGGCGCACACATAAAAGATAAAAAGAAAATACACTTTAGGCACTTATGGACCTTTTAAGGCCTTGAAAAATAGTATTTTTTAAAATATGTGATAAAAATGGTAATTATAAACTAATCCTGAACAATTCTAGGTATCAAAAAATTAAAACATGTATGCAGAAAATATTTACGTTCAAATTCACGTTGCTAAGAAAATCAGGAAATGTAATTGTGATGAGATACAATGACTGAAGAGCATCAGATAGTTACCTGCAAAGCCAGGAGTTGAGCAATGCCACCAGGTCCCTTCTCTCGTATGTGTCCCTACAAATAAACCCCATGCACTGGCTGGTGGCTACGTTACAGCTGCTCTGCACAGGGATGCTTAATTATCCTTCACACAGACTGAAATATTAAATAAATGTAAAAAACTTGCACCGCCCAACTTTGTTTCTTCTCTTAAGCTCCCTTCTATTTTTATTTTTTAGAAGGGAAGGGGGGAAGCGCCATTCAGGAAAGCAGCTATATTGTGCTCAATGAAGGCAGGACTGGCACAAGTCCTAGAACATTTGCATTCAGAAATAAAAGCTGTGATCGACCTTTGTCTGCTAAGAAAATGAAGCTTGCTGGTTTTAAACAGGCTAGCGAAGGGAGGGGCAGACTCGATAGAGAGGGAGAAGAGGACCTAAAAAACAGCAACAATAGCAAATATTAGTCTATCACATCCTTAATAGGCAGCAAAGCGATCCTCCCGAACGAGCGTGGACCTCGCCGGGCTGATAACGCACTCCTGGTTAATCATAAATTATCAGGCAGACGCGAGCCAATGCGCCGATCCCCACGTAGTTCCCGAAACTTGATTTTCCCACTTGGCATCCCCTGGCGCTCCGGCGGGAGCAGCTTACCCTGGCAGGGCGGGACGGCGGCCCGGGAGCCGCCGATGGATGCGGCGCTGGGTGTTCCCCTCGCAGCTCCGCAGTCCCCGGGAAGGCGGGCGGGAGGCTCCGGGCGAGGCGGCGCATCTGCGCGGCCGGGCAGGCCCGGGAGGCGGCCTCGCCCCGCGCCCCGCACCGGCCCCGCCGGCAACAATGGGCGGCTGCGAGGGGTGGCAGGGACGGCGGCGAAGGGAAGGGAGCAGAGCAGGCAGAAGGGAAGGGAGAAGAGAGGGGAGGGAGCGAGGGAGGGAGCGAGGGGGGAGAAACGGAGGGAAAGAGGAGGGGAGGGGAAAAAAAAGAGAAGCGTGTTAAGCTTGTCTGGTAGTTAACAAGTCTTGAATGAAGAATGTTAGCAAACAGACAAACAGCATGTCTGATGCATGCTAATAGTCCTGGCTTCACCACTGACAATATGAATAATTCAGTAGAAAGGAGGGAAAAGAAGAAGCGGGGAGGAAAAAAAAAAAAAAAAAAAAAAGGCATCCTCCCTTCACGCTCCCAAACGTCTGCAGAGGAGACGGGAATAAGAAGTGTGCCGCAACTTTCTCCTTCCCACCCATCGCACTGAAAATATTCAGCAAAAAGGCCGGTCGGGCACCAGCCCTTTCGCCAGCCTGCCTCTCGGAGATTTTCGATTCCTATTTTTGTTGCCTATTAATTTCCCCCCCCCCCACCAGCCCCCCTCCCTCTTTACCGCCTATTTTACTTCTTTTGTCTGGGAGCTGGCACCTGTCCCAGAGACGGCATTTTACTGCACATCCCCTTTTCCCTCCTCAGCAGAGAAAAGCGGGGGGGGGGGGGAGGGGGGGGAAGGTCTGTAAGGACGAAACAGCCTGTGCACCCCCTGCCCTCCCCAGACATCCCCCCCATATTTCCTTTTCAGCCATGGTCCAATTACAAGGGGTTTGGAGGGATATCACACGCCCTATTTCACATGGCGCAGATACCTACAGCCATTAAAAATATATTTCTATGAAAGAGAAAGAGAAAGGCAGAGAAAGCAAGAGGCTCGTTCCCCGAGCAACACTGTGCACTGGGACTCCGGGGAGGAAAATCACCAGCAAAAGCTCTCATCCTCAGAGCACACAAACCTGCAAAGCCCGAGTCATTGCTCAGGCAAAGGAATCCATTTCCTTAACGGAGGGAAAAGGGAGTGAGGGAAAGGGATGAGCGGAGGGGTGAGCCCTCGGCGCTTTGCCCTCTGCATTGGGATGTACAGCGCAGGAGAGGCGAGAACCAGCCCCGCTCGGGAACGCTAGGAGAGGAGAGGAGGGCTCAGGCAAGCAGAAGAAAAAGAAGATCCTATTTGCAGCATTTTTAAAAGTTCTGCTCTGGCAAAGGCCGTCTGAAGGGGAGGCCCTTGCAACAGGAATGCGAGCAGCAGCCGCCTTTCCAGAGTCCAGCCTCCTTCTTGTGAGCGACTGGAGCAGTCTGGCGGAGGAGGAGAAGAAGGAGGAGGAGGACGTGAGCCAGCGAAACGCAGCGAGCTGGAGCTGATGATGAAAGCGGCACGGCCCTGCGCGGACGGGCTCCTTTCCATCCCCCGCAGCCACGGGCACACGGACACGCACCGAGCCCGGCCCCGGGGGCTGCGATGGGGCCGGCGCCGCCGGGAGGGGACCCGGCACAGAGGCAGCGATGGGAGGAAAGGCGCTGCGCTGGAATGTAAATGCACCCACGCTATGGCAATATGCTTGACAGGGCAGTGCGGCTAATGAAGCTTTTAATTGGGGGAGGTGGGGGTGTATGTGTGTGTGTGGGGGGGTGGTTTCTACGGAAATATCTCCCGGGATTAAACGAAGAGAAGAGGCTCCTCTCTGCATTCACACACCTACACCGCTCTGCGTAACACAGCAGTCCGCAAGGACCACGAACTACAGCACACAGACACACAAAAAACCAACCCCAACCTACCGAGCTGAAAATGGCTATTTGAAAAAAGTAAATACTGTATGTGACAGAAAAACTTTGTGATTTTGTTTTCTCATGCCCTTACTTCCAAACCAGCTGCACAGCCAAGCTCAGGCTGCTTGGCCCTTATAACTCTCTTGGCACCGAGTCAAAAGCTGATAAGCATTTGGGCGAGACAGCTCAACTGCTGTGCTGGAAGAAAAACAGCTGCCATGATTGCTGTTTGATTGAGAGCGCTCGCACACACTCACAAAAAACATACCAGGCTGCAAGGACGGGCCACAAATGCCTGAGGATTCAGCTTCAGAAGATCAACATACATTTCCTTAAAAAAAAAAAAAAGAAAAAAAGGAAAGAAAGAAAGAAAAAATTATATAGTTTCGTCTCCATACACCCTCCCCTTCTTAAAAGAAAACGTGCTGCGTCGACTTGCTTTTCTTCTTCCCATCCCCCCTCCATAACCTCAAGCAAACTCAAGGAATTGTGCCAAAAGTCCCGTTGCTAGTTACCAAGTGCATTTTTTTAAACGTCCCTTTGATACTTCTTTCCCTCCTGCTTGCCATGGAATATGCAAGTAAGATAATCTTTCCATTACTTACAAGAAGTAATTAAAAAAGAACTTCTAGCTCAGCGTTCCTTTCCCTCTTTCTCTCTTAAGGGGCAAGAGGAGGGAAGCGAGGGGGAGAAGGATGTTTTTTCTCTTTGCCGAGTCCAACATTTGGCTTTTTCCATTTGTGGCAGATCACTGTAACGCTATTGTAAAACAACTTCCTGCCCCTTTTGGCACACGTTCCAGAAGCTGCTAGGCTAAGTTCATAGCACAAACTTTTTTCCCCCTTGCCGAAGAAGAGAGACAAAAAAAAAATCCTGCAAATTATTCTCTCCCTTTTCTGGCTAATGGACTCACAAGGTGAATTTATTGCAGCTCTTTAAGAATGTTACACAAGAGACGTCGGTATCCCAGCTGGATAATTCATAAGATGAAAAGGTGGGGTCATTATAAATATCTGTCTGTGTGTGTCTGTGTGTGCCTGCATTTTAATTCTGTCATTTTGAATTGTAAGTCTCAGTACCATCAGGTGGATAATGAGCTAAGCTGCTTCATCTGCCGTACTAATTTGTATATCTATCATAGCACAGATCATTGGCTCAGTACATACAGCCTCCTACTTTCCAATTGCTTTTGTGCTCTAAGGTGACCTGCATCTCTCTCGTCTCCCTCCTCTCCTCTAAATGCTCAGCCTCATGAAAATACCCACTGGAAGCTCCTAAACACTCCCTGCTAGAAACGAGAGACGTTGCAGTCTCTCTGCCATAAGCCAAAAAGGAAAACTAAGGCCTCCACAAGTTGCTCTCTCACGGTCTCTCCCTCCCTCCCTCCCTCTCCCTCTGTTTCTCTCATAGCAACAGCATTTCTTGGTGCGCCTGCTTTGGCATACATCAGCATTTCCACCGTCCAAGTGTCCTTTTGCGTCACATCTCGCCATTTCATTCAGCCAATGAAATCTCCTTCTTGCAATAAAAATATATAGACTTTTTCTGTTATTGGTATATTCAAAATTTTTTTTCATGTGCCTTCCTAACAAAAAACGTTGTCAAGCATTTGATTTGCCCTGCACTGGCGGGGGGAGAGGGAGGGAGGAGAGGGGGAGGAGATTGTACAAGATTCAACCTTGAAGAGTCTTCTTTGTGGAAAATGTGTTACCGTAAGAAAAAAGGGATTACATAGTTACTTAAAGTCATAGTTGTCCCTCTCACTTACTATTGATTTTGCTTATGCTATCATTGCTTTCCTGATGTACTTTTAAAGCAGCTAGGCAGCTTCAACTGATTGGAAGGTCAATACCATGTGTGTCTAAGTTTGTAAAATATTCTTCAGGAAAAAGAATGTATTAATTGATTTTTTATTCCACTAAATATTGATAATGAGATGACAGAAAAAACAGCAACGTAAAAAGAAAAACCACAGATGTAATTTTCTATCCCATCCAAAGGGGCCACTCTCCAATGCACTATCCTGCAAAATGGAGCGGAGGGTTTCAGAGTCGGAGGTTCTTTCCAAGAGGTATTTCCTTCTCCCAGAACCTCACCAGTGCAGCATTTGAGTGCCCAGCTGTGGTAAAATGGTGCCAAAGGCTCCGTTCCACGGCCCAGGTACCCCAGCTGGCGAGGCAGCCGTGGAGCTGCACACCCTGTGCCTGGCATGGCCAGCCCTGCCTTGGAGCAGCAGCCCAGCCTTGGAGCCCAGCTCCGGCCTCAGGCCTGACCCCAGCCAGGGCTGTCCTCAGGATGCAGAGGCTCAGCCAAGCCCACAGGGCACGGGGTGGCACATGTGGGGTTCTCGGAGCTGCCGCAGCTCCAACGATTCCTGCCACGGCAGATCCAGGGAACCTCTGTTACCCACTTCGATCCAGCCTCAGAGCTCCACAAAATGCTCAACCAGCAGCATTTTGAGGAGAATACACATTTCTTCTGTAAGCAGAATATATGTTTTATGGTTTTCCCTTACCAACTTTTTTTTTTTTTTTTTTTTTAATGGTGTGAAACCACAAAGTGTTTCTAGTATTTATTTTTAGGAAATTATAGTAAAAGCATACTAGAGATTATCAGGACACAGTTGACAAGATATTTAAACAGTAACTTTCCCACAAATATTTATTTCGGTAAAATGACACCTAGTAATTCTGACCTCTTCTAATAAATGGTCTCTACTGCGTGGTAGACTGTGGATGCAGAGGATGTGCATAAATTCTGAGTGGTTAAAAAGTAAAAGCAAGCAAAATTTCTGGGTAACAGCCTTAGCAGCAGACAGCCATCATATCCAGCTAAAACTCTTATCATTTTTGTTTTAAAATAATGGCATGACATTCCTGATAGTATTTATTTTAACAGAACATGCACAGATGAGAATGTTAACCCTGCACAGGAAAAGAGAGATTACATGTGATAGTGCAGTCAACAACTTTTAATGCCAATGAAATATAAAAGACAGACCTATTTTTTAGGGAAGGATTGGATGTACATAGACAAATTGCTTAGTTCAGAGTGTTTTACTTGTATTTAATCAGCTTTCTGAATGACTTTTCCCCTTGTTTATCAGACATGATTTTTAGCTATTTATCTTTATACTTTCTACATAAAATATGTCTTCTTGTTCTTTACTCTCCATACCTGCCCCTTCCTTTCTTATTTTTTGTTAATGTGAAAACAGCTGAGGTTCCTCCCTTTTTTTTTGCCTGCTCCTAATGGGGATAATTCTGGTGCATTTGGAGGGTTAAAAGTGCCTTGCCTTTACACAATTATGGCTCGTATTCACCCATCCAGAGGTACCCTTCCTCAAGGAGACACATAAATACATTCTGTCTGCCACTACAGTTGTGAAGTAAGATTGAAAGTTGTCTAACTTTAGTTTATTGCAGTACTAAAAAATTAGGGATTCAGGAAACAGGAAAACAATTACTTCAAGTCCAAGTTGTAAGCTTCACTTAACAGAAATGGAATTCCAAAAAGGGAGGTGGAAGAATTATTTTAAGATTCATAATGCTTGAATACATTCAAATTATGCAGAGTAGTAACCCAGTATTTTCATACCAGAGTTTATACTATTACAGAATTTTATATCTCCTTTCTTTTCCTTTAACACAAGTTCTGTCTATCGGAAACTCATTATAAATATTCCTGCTGAACACTAATTAATTTGCTTGTATTTTAACTCAAAGTGGCATCTCTTGTTCTTTCCTCTCAGTTTTGTATGACAGAGACATCCACACTGAGGTCACCTCTAAATAGATCATAATTTTTTTTGCTCTCCAGATAATACAACTCATTTGCAATACAGGGTGGTTTGTAATCTAACAGCATTCAGAAATATTTAACATAAGATGATCAGATACATGTTTAGGGTTTTTTTTCAAATAATCTAATTAAACATATTTATTTATTTTAAGATTAAGTTATCCAGAAAAGTGTAATTTTTTTATTTTATTGTATCATTAAAATAATTCCAGTGCAGCTTATAAAAAAAAAATCACCAAGAATAATTTTACTTAACATTTAGACAGCTTTTGTATTTAAAGGCACTCTCTAGGAATTAAAAAAAAAAAAAATAAAATCTATCTTGAAAAGCAAAGCAGTCTTGTGCACCATTCCCTGAAAGAGCCAGTCTGGAGATTACAGAGGTGCACACTTCAGAGAAAGGACAGCAATTACACATAGTGCCATCGTGCAGGTCACTTAGGAAAGTTCTATTTACTGCTGGATAACTTGCATTAATTCCAGTGGATCAGAGGCCTATTAAATTATGGGGGAAAAACACTGAAATACCAAATAGACAATTCTGAAATGATCTAAACTGTAAAAGCAAGCTTGAATGAGGATGTATTTCTACACCCTTCCCTTCAAAAACATAATGAAGCATTTTGCAGAAACACTTCCTCCAGTACACTGTACTTTAACAATAGCATGCACAGAAAACTTGGCATTAAACTGCTATCAACATAAGTGAAACTCTGGCCCTAGGACAAGTGCCTTATTTTTTAATTTAACTTTATTTTTCTTTTCTTCAAGAAAGGAGGCATTAAAGAGGGTGGTTACATTAGCAGGTTTTTAAGCGTGCTACCGACACAATTTTGTTTATCTTGCAACTTTTCTCCCCCCCCGTTTTTTTATATTTTTTATTGTACTTTCTCCTGGGCACCGGCGGCCCCGCTGACCCGGCGCAGGTGATCGGCGGCCCCTTTGGCAGCCCCGCACGGAGAGGAGAAGCCGTTCCCAGCCGGAATTCCCGGCACTGCCGGGCCCGCCCGGAATGCTGAGCCCGGGCACTCCTGCTCTGCCCCGGGAGCACCGCGTTCGAACAGCCGGGGGAGCTTCCAACACAGCCCTCCCTCCATCTCATGGGCACCTCTGCTTACAGCCCGGTGCCTCGCAGAAAGAGCTGCTGGGGATTTTAAAAAAAAAAAAATAGTCCTCCTCCCCCCCCCCAAAAATATATATATACATATAGAAAAAAAAGGGGGAAGAAAAAGAAAGAAAAAAGAACACTTTGGGAAAAAAAAAAAAGTTTGGTTTTAGGGAATGATAAGCTGCGAAAAGTAAGCAAATGTACATGATGAAATCTTCATTGAAAACTTACAATTTTTCAGGTCTAAAAAGGGCTTAAAATTCTTTTATGTCATAAATTACTAAAAGGTTTTTAAACTACTCAAGAGCTGTCCAGTGACCAAGTTCTCATATATAAAGCATCTATGTTTTAATTGCACCAGAGTGCAACAATCCTGAACAAAGCGAATTGCAATGAACACAAAATTCACATACAGCACAAATTCCTTTGTTCTTTTTAGTAGTTAAATGATAGCAAATATGAAAAATTTCCATAAACTGTAAGAAAATAAAAAGGGACTTCCATTACAGTATCACTTTCATAGCATAGCTGCAATTACTTACTACACACAGAGACAATCCAAAATGGTTGTAGATACAGAATTCTGTTTGTGAGCTGAGGGTTAGTATCAGATGTATTTTTGTGACCAACTTCAGCTCTACAGTTCAAGTTACCATTTCTTTTGAGCCTCTTAAAGGTAAAATATATGGTATATAAGGTGCACCTAAGACTGGCTATCTAAAGGATAACTGAAACCTCACAC
The DNA here is from genome assembly GCA_024734555.1 of Trochalopteron elliotii. Classification (NCBI taxonomy): domain Eukaryota; kingdom Metazoa; phylum Chordata; class Aves; order Passeriformes; family Leiothrichidae; genus Trochalopteron; species Trochalopteron elliotii. Next base: position 502,211 of record JANPWX010000069.1, on the reverse strand, counting down.
AATGACAGTGTATTGGCACTGGTAAATTTAAATCCCCTTCCTTGAAAAAAAAACCTGCTCCTAACATGAATGATATTAACACATTATTGTTATAATCAAATATAATGTCAGGAGAATAATGAACCTACTGGAAGTATTCATGTATTTATCCAGCCAGATAAATACAGGCTTCTACACTCCTGGTATCAGGTGCAGGTATAATACATAGTTGTGAAAAAAGGACAGCACTTTATAGAATTTGTATTCCATGAATGGTGTCATTTGAGTCTTTTGTCTTTCTGTCTGTGATGCCACACTTATTGGAGTTGTCACATGTATATTATTAAGTTTCATGAATTTCGAAGGGCTGCCTGAAGTTATAAACTCATTTTTAACACGATTCTGCTGCGTTTCAGTTTTAGGGAACAAAATGTCCTGCACAGATGCAAAGGTGATATAACTAAAGGTCTCTTGTCTCCCTGTGGACAGAAAGGGCCAATTGCAAGGCTTGGGATGAGGCCATGCTCCTCCTGGGCTGTCACTCCACACTGGCATGCAAAATGGGTTTTAGAAAGGAGGGTCATTTTAGTGTTGCCAGCAATCCAGAAATTCAATGCAAAAAATATCTTTCTTTTCCCCCCCTAATTTCCCACTTTGCTGTTTCAAAGACGAATCAGCATCCATGGAATTAAATGTGTGCCATAATTCAATACAGGTGATTTTACTGAAGCTTATTACCAACACAAAAGCCCTTATAAGGAAAAGACCAAATGAAGTTTTTGCTATGTAATCTACACCAATAAAGTGCAGCATGAATACTAAAACTGGCATTGCAAACAAAAAAAAAAAAAAAAAAAGGAAAAAAAAGGAGGGGGGGGGCAAAATTATGAAAACCTGCTTCCAGACTTATTCAGAGATCTGTGTTTTTCAGTTCATCCCAGGGGATGTCTGTGACTAATCCATGGAAATTTCAAGTTTCAAATTTAGCAAATTTTTCTTAGGGCCTAAAAGCATTTTACTGAATATTTTACATGGCTGACCAAAGCGCTGAAATATTAAAAGGTCAACTCTGAAATGTAAATTCCCAGAAAAAGTTACCAACAGAAATACAATGCAATGATTTTTTTTTTTTGATCCACCACAAATTTCAAGAAATCTGTACAGTTTTTTTTTCCTAATGCAAATAAGTAACTTAGTAAAAAAACTGTAGTAAGAAAACCCGGACCTTTTGTCCCTTGGCAACAGGAGAATGTGACTGGCTTTGACGTGGAGAAGTCTCCCTGACTCAATTAGAAATACAGCTGCTTTTCAAAAAAGTTTTGAAGCCAAATACCAAAATTAAAGTTGATGTCTGAAGCTCATATTGCTTCCCTCATTTATCTGCAATAAAATTAAAAAACTCCACCTTCCCCCAGCAATCATTTGAACAAAATCACATACTCTATCCCTTCTGTACGTGGGTGCAGTATGGGACACCTGGATACAGGTATGTTTGTGTATGCATGCAGTTGTAGTCTCATGCTACCACAGTCCAGTAAGTGTGAATACTACTAGAATAAGACACTAAATTAATATTGTTTATGTAATTCTGCACAATAGAAATGATAATATTTTTATAAAGCAGCCTAAAGATTACTAATAAAGGGTTACCTTTGAAGTACAACAGGAAAATCAATGGAAGGCAGAGTTCAGGACCATTGTTTTTCTAGTTATATAAATAAATGCAACATTTTAAAAACCTTAAAACAACTTAAATACAGAGTAATAACTACATGAAAGAAGTTGATCATACCAGCGCTACACCAGCAGGAATTTTATCCCTCGGTGTTACTGTAACAACTCATCCCTACCTTCAGAGAACAAAGCTCTCCTCTCTGGGACTGCCTGGATGCAGGACCTTGCTCCCACACCTGGAAGCAGGAGGGACACTGACATAAAAATCAGGGTTTTCATTGAATAAAGCACTGCATGCACAGACCAAAATGTTCCAGCCTTCAGCTGGCAGTGCCCTGAGTGTTCAGCTCAGAGGAGAAAGCAAAACAGGTACTTCAGACTCATTGTGGGGACTTGGAATAAAACAGTTTTGCTTTAAAACTGCACTTCCACAACTGTTTGTGCAGCAAACGGGGATCCCATGCTCACAGGGAAACATTTCTATAGGAGTATCATGTTTACTCTATTATTGTTCAGGTTTTACTGGCCAAAACACTAAGCAGTCTAAGAAAATTAATCGGCAATCTATTAGAAAAGGCCCTTTTGTGACTGAACTGCTGCACAATTCCAGCTCATCTTTGTCTTTGCCTAGGAGAGAACACCATTTTGAGGCTGTCATGCATTTTTCCTTCCAAAGGGGTTAACGCCAGTGGAAAACGCAAGGATCCTCTTACCACAGAAAAACTGAGCAATGCAGTTTCCCAGAGAAGCTGCCTTTTTATTTTTACAGGTGCAACTGACATCTGTCTTGTATTTTCTGCTCACCCAAGTACTAATTTAAAAACCACACACACATGAATGTATGATATGCAGCTATCTGCACTCAGGTAGCTTTTTTGCACTTTCACATACTTCTTTTTTACTCAAGTATTTAATGGAAAGAGGCAGAAGAACAGATTTCGACGCAACACAAATAAGGAAAAGAAGCACTCACTTCAAAATAAATTTTGCTGAATTACACTAGGCCTGAATGTATGTCCTAGTGTTTAGAAAAATGTTTATCTTCAGAATGTAAAGAACAGGCTTCGTAATTTCCACAGCACTCCTAAAGCCTGACCAAACCCCATGTTCTACAGGACTATTTTTTAATTTTTTCATGTTTTCCCTCCTTAAACTCATATATTTCAATGGTCCAGAGAAACAAGGAAATCAACAGCGAAACAGAAATGGTTTCATATTAAAAGCTGTACAGACAAGTGTACACCAGGTGCTAAAGAGAGAAGACTATTAAATATGAACGTTTCCTACTTGGTTTTCACTGCAGGGGTCACATTTGGAAACAATTTTGATACCAAAATTAGAAGCTCATGTTTTAATTTCAGCAACATCTTTGTCTAGGAAATGAGAGAAATCTTACCCACCATTAAGCTTTACCAGGTACACTAGCTGGAAAAATCAGTGCCAGAAATAGTAATGCTGAAGAATCAAGTTCACACAGTAAAATAACTATTCCCTGCTCATTCTATTAATCTAAACCTTGCCACAGATAAATCTCTTTTTTAAACAGTAAAACAGAACTAAACAAAAAAGATCCTGAGAGGTTTGAGTCACAAACGTTCAAAGCAAAAGCATTCCAAAAGGTTCCCTTCTCTAAGGATCTTTCAGAAGAGGCATTTCTACAATGGCATCCTAAATTATCATATCGCATGCTGAAATGTTTAACACACTGAAAAAAAATTAGTTTTCCCTAATAGGCACTTCCTATAGTTATTGTAAAGTTCCAATATATTTTTAAAGAAAAATAAGTATTTTAAAATTTGAATAATGACTATTTTCTTAACTTTTTTCTTTTGAACTCCAAGATGCTATCCACATTTTAAAATTCTACTACAGCCCATTAACTCCAAAGAAAGCACAACAACATCAATGTTTAAGGCAAGAAAAAAACCACCCCAGAATAACACAAATAGCGTGGCATTGAGACCCTTTTTAGTCTCTAAAATCCTGCAGATAACAGAAAAGCAATACTAGTACTGAAAAACAAATTATGGAAGGGGATGGACTTTATTTTTGTTAGTAAACATATTAATTATAACCAAGTAACACGAGAATTAGGCTTATGTCAACCTGACAATATTATTTTTAGTGGAAAACAGGTAACTATACATTTCCACTCTATTTTCCAATTAAAAAAAAAAATATAAAAGCAGTGGACTTTGGGAATTTGCAGCAACAAATAAGGGACATAGAAGGGCTGGTTTCAGTATTGCTGCAGTCAGCATCACTTTCTGCTCACATTTGGTTCAGCTCTGAATGCAAGTTTTCACTGAAAGGGCACGATGGCTCAGCTGCTCGGCCACTTCTTTTGTTAAAAGAGCTCACTCTGCTGTATTACAGAATGTACTTTAAAGTCTAAGAGTAGATTATTAGAAGTGTTTGTTTAAATAATTCAACTGCAAGGAAACTTAAAGAGGGATGTAACATTTTACTTGAAATGACTGGAATGCAAAGACACATTTTTACCTTAATCCTATTCATGTCGACAGCCACAGAAGTCTCAAAGTTTACTATTGTAGTGTTATTTATTTTTATGATGGCAACATTATAAGCTCCCCCCAATACACTCAGATCCCTTGTGCTCAGCTCTAACCCTGCTGTGTTTTACACAACTTGTCTGTCATCAGCAATTAGGGTTGTTTTGGTTTGGGTTTTTTTTTTTTTTGATAGAACAAAGAAATGTGGAAAAACCGTATACTGACTGAAGTTACGTGTTTATAGCTTAATTATTTTATGATCAAAAATTGTATTTCACAGATTTCACTGCTGAGCAAATAGAGCACACAAATGAAAAAGAACCAACTTTCGGTAAAAGGTGGCGGTTTTCCGTATGCAAGTCTTCCAGATAATTTATCTCAGCTTCCATGTTTATATACGTTCCCTAGTCACAGCAACTAAAAATGAGATGCATCACATTCTGCCACCAGTTACTTTCGAAGCCAAGAAAAAAAAAAAAAATTAAAAAAATCCTAGCCTTTTTGCATAAAAATCAGTGATAAAGATGAGGAAGTTCTAGTTCTCTCTGGCTCAGTACCCCGTGCTTGCCATGCTTGGCCTCACAGGGCCCTGTGTGTATGTGCACTGCTGCAACACACAGGAAAAGTTATGGAAAAGGTGCTGAATACAATCTTCTAGGACACAGCACCACGTTTCCCTACACGCTGAGAAACAAGGCTCATTCTGAGACCTCAGAGGCCCAGGTTTGATGCTGCGATTGCCATGTGCTTCCTCACTCTTTTAAGGGAAGAAATCACTATTTTTCACTAGTCTGTGCTTCTTCCTTTGGGAGCATCTAGTCAGGGGTAAAAAAAAAAAACAAAACCAACGACAAATTAAAGGCTGAAAAGTGAGCAACTGAATTACAGGGGGAAGACCCCAGCAATGTATTTAGTTCAACGAGGGATTAGGTGCCACGGCCACTGGTAATTAAAGAGCTAATAGGTCCTCTTTGAAATAGTTTGACTTTTCCTCTGGCTGCGAGCGCGGCGCCCTCGGAGGTTGGGCTGAGGCAAACCTGATACTCTGCCATTCTCCGCCAGCACGTGCCGAAATTAGTTCTCCATTTTGTGGTGGCCCTCGGAGAGCAATTCCCATTGAGAAGTGAACAAAGGCCGTGACCCCGGGGTCAGAGTGTAATGCAGGAAGCATGACCTCCCCTTTGTTCAGAACAGCACTGTTTACTCTGCCTAAGTAAAGATCACCAATACATTAACTAAAGAGGATTAAAAAGGTCATATCCCTAGGGATGGAGCTCACGCAAGTGGCAACTCTCTTCAGTCACTAAATCACTGGACTTCCCTACCTACTCCCCCTTCAAGAAAGAGACACCTTAAGCTGCCATGGCTCAGTAGCACATTATTTTCAGAGCAAAAGTCTGTACAAAATCATGTTTCAGAACCAGGTGAATTTCTGCAGAGCTAGCCAGCTGCTTGAAAGTTATTTTTAAAGTTAACAAAATATTCTAAGTGAAAACTTATCATGTCATTAATTTTTTTTTTTATTTTGTATCTCCTTTTGAAAAATTGAGTTGATTTATAAAATTGATTGGGTCTTAAAATGGTTATTAAAAAGTGCAAGTAACTATTATAAATGAAATACTTAAAATATCCTGTAGTCTGTGGATGGGCAGAGAAGTTGCCTGTTGTAGAGAATTGCTAACTCTGTGATGGCTCACTTGCAAAGAGGAGAACAAGGAAAATAAATTGAAAATATACTGCCTATAAAACTTCACATATGCTGATTGCTAAATTTTATCAGGCTAAATAAGCACTTATTTTGTCTGTTAAAATTTCTCTTACCAACTTCTCATAATATCTTAGAACGTCATTATTAATTTGGATATTAAGAGAAGCATCTCTTGAAACAGCTAAATTTATGCTGCATTGGTAACATACAGCTAGACAGCACATTGGAATGTCTCCTTTCCATTCTCAGCTCTAATCTACTGACCTGCTGAACGATCCCAAATTTGCTTTGTACCTTAATTTCCTCATCTGTGATGATGTGGCTCACTGGGATGTTACCATCAGTTAGATGGCCACGATAGGAGGAAAAGAGCACATAGAAGAGAGTGGTCCAGACTAAGATATTTTCCCTTCTTTATCCTCAGGCAGAGGCACCTCTGATTAAGATGAACATTGTGTTAGAGCTTCCAGAAAAAAATAATAGGAATCAGGCCAGGCAAGGGGGCAAGCTTTTGAATAAAGTCTTTGGTGCAGGGAGCTCAGCATCACAAACCCCATAGAGGGTAAATGAGTTGGAATCAGCATGAGAACACCCATCACCAGCAACTTTGAGAAGAGGACCAAGAGTGGCCAAAACCCCAAAACTCAAGGTCCTAGAGTCCCACAAAACAGCATGAACCATACAGGGGGAGGGCTGAGAGGGAGTCCTTCCATTTTCAGTCACTTTGTGAAAAATAGCTATTTTTGGATCCATAACAATATGTTCACCTTTTTAGTTTCTAGCAGCATGACTTAATGCAAGAGGTGTGGCAAGCTGGGATCTCCTTACATCCAGCCTGCACTGGCCCTTCTTCACCCACCACTGCAGTTCCTGCTCCTGTGGTTTCTGATCTTTTCTCACCCCAGTACTGGGAGTCAGAAAATTACTGCAGATTCCAAAACAGCCAAAAGTAAAGAAGAAACTTCCAAACTGTCTCTGCACCGTGAGGGGCATTCCCACTGCAGGTGGGTGAACAACTGGCACTCAGGGTAACTCTCATCTGCCCAGTTCTGTGCCTGAAACAATCAAATCTAGTAACATACTTCCCTGTGACTGCTGTTCTCTGAAATCTGACATGATAGTACTAGGCTTTTTATATAGTATAATTTATATATTATACACCAGGATTCAAGGAGAGAAAGCCTTGAGAACAGGTTTAGATAAGGCTTTGTCCAGGCCAGGACAAAGCAAAACTGTACAGCAGGTATTTAAAATAATGTTGTATGCTCATCAGATCTTCCCATTGATTTCAATGAAAACACTCTGCTTTTCAGCACAAAAGATTATGCAGGCATAGTATATCCATCAGGAAAAAAGGGTAACAAAATCTCTACACACAGAAGGAGCAGGTGGGCAAAAGCAATGTGAGTACTGAGCAAAGCTTTGTATCAGGCTCAGGAAAAGAGGTACCTTTTCCAAAAAGCACTGGACTGAAACAACCAGAACAAAGAATATACTTAGACACTAAGATTTAAAAATGGAGATTGGGAGCATAAGGACTGAACCAGTGGCATAAGGACAATTTATTGACATACATTAGAAGCAGGAAGACTGCACAACAATTGTCTGGCAAGGCTGAAATAGTACTGGGAAACAAAGGGAGTGAAGAAAAAGGACAAAAAACACCACAGAAAAAATAATGGCTGATTATGACCTTGAGCTAATTAGTTATGCAAAAGAGGAACTTTGCCTTTTCTTCCCCTATATGGCCATACTAACATTTCTTGTCAGCTGGGTTCCTAATCTGGGATATTAATAAAAAAAACCAAAAAACCCCACTATTTCTTCCTGTGGAAATTCCTAGTCTTATTTTTCAGTTCTCTTTCACATCAGCCAACAGCACTCTCCCTCCAAGATGGGAAGCAAAAACAACACTCAGGAAAGTAAGGGAATGAGATGTCCCTTCTCTTGAACAGGAAAACAGAGGAAACAAGATTCTGTGACACAAAATCCTTGCATTGTCCATTTTTTGGGGGGATGGAGCAATCTTGACCCTACCCCATATTCTAAGATATGCCTCTATCTCCTGTTGCCAAGAAATCCAGACAGACCAAAAGGTACCTTTTTGGCTAAAAAGAATTTTTAAGGCTTAATACAGTTGGAAAAATCTATGATATTCAAGTCACAATATCATCCCCTTTGCTCCTTTCAAATAGCAAATCCCATTAATCAATTCTTTTGCAAGTAAAGGGTGAAAGAACAGCAGATAGCAAAAGAGAAAGTGCTGAAATAAAGGGAAAAAATAAAGGCAAGCCATTCTGAGGACACACACAGGTTGGGAGGCAGAGCTTCCAACAAAAACCTGCACTCTTCTATCAGGAATGAAAGGATAGCAGTCCTCAAAAATAGCCACAAATGATGATCCAGATTACATGCCAATGAATTCTGTGATTTTGTAAACCGTCTGGAAGGCTAGTTTAAAAGATTATTACTTTAATGCCTGAGCAGAGATTACATAACAAGGAGAAAAACAACATTGATAACATAACGAAAACTATGCCTTTTTAACTTTGAGTGCATCCACAGAATTCATTATTATTATTTATTTGGTCTTTCAAAAGGGCTTTGACAATGTGACTCATGAAGACCATAAAGAAAACACAATAGTCACGACTGAAAGGTGGAGTAACGATTGAAAACAAGCTAAGGAGCCAAAAGCAAAATGTACAAATGAAAAGACACTTTGGCAAGAGAAACGGTAAGAGCTGTTGAATGTAGAGGCCAAACTGGTATCAGTTTTAAACTTTAGTTCATATCTATAAAGATCAGCTATAAAATAAAGAGTGGCAAAAATGACAAGCCAGGGGAGAGTACTGGGGTTACTGAAGGGTTTAATCAAGCTGAGTAAATGTGAAACACAATAAATATTTTTTTTTTAATAATTGCTAAGGAGAGCATATTGTAACATTCTCCAAGGGGAGGACCTGGGTGCCACCATAACAAATCACTGGAAACTTGCAGGAATATGCAATAATGTCAGGTAAGTCAAGCAGGAAAACAGAGTCCTGTACTGAAAACATTATCCTTCTAATATCCGCCTGCCAGAGAAACAGCTTCCTGGAGAATGCTAATGAGCCTTTCCCCATTAGCTACATTAAAGCTACACAAGTAACAGGAGTGCAAGGGCAGGTGTCTACAATAATGTCACTTTTATGAGACTGCCATATATGAAAACATAAAGTGATCAAACTGTTCATATTAGTGAGCACACGAGCAACAGGGAACACAACAGAGATACACAGTCTGAAAGTCAGGGTCTGTAGTCTGACTTTATCACCTGCTTCTAGTCTTGAAAGGGAAATGGTTCAGCTAAATTAAACAAGCAGTAAATTTAAACTATAGGAATATATTATTTTTCAATGTGCAGCCTGAGTATGTGAAAATCAGTGCCTTGTTAAGGGACATCAGCAGGAATTGGAAAGAATGATTCTATCCATAGCCTACAAAAATACTGTGTTGGATGGGATTGTTTGTTGGAAAGACCACACAGACCTTTGTACAACACCAAAGGACTCGCCTGCCCCACTTTCTGACAAGGACAGGGTATTCCAAAAGGATCTGATGGTGGTCAACTTCAGTCTCTTACCAATCAACCCTTTGTAAAAAACATCACAGTAGACTTGGCATTAATTACACCGTGGGCCTGTTCCAGTGCAGTAATTTCTACTTTTGTTTTCTGTGGCCAAAAGAAATGACAAAAAAAAGAGAAGAGTTCACTTTATCTAATGCAAAATGCCTCACCCTCTAAGCTAGCTATGGTGCCTGACACAACGCTGTCAATGCATCCTTCAAACGTCACTAAAACACACAAAAACATGCATGTTTACTTGGCCACCTGCTCTCCCCCCTGCCATCACAAATAATAAGCAAGAACCTAAATTGTAAGACTTTGTTTTACTATATAAATGTTTCATATAGTGCTCTGCTTCATAACATATAAATACATTTCCTTTTTTTTTTTTTATCTTACTATCTTTTTTGCCATCCACACATCATTATTTGCAAAACCCATTTAATACTTAAAGGAGAGTCCAAGTTGTGTGTCAGATCCTGGGATTTTGCCACTCATACAGTGGTTTGCTACACTCAGCCTTTGGTCTTGTGGCTAACAATTCACCCAAGCTGTGAGAATACCTCACCACAACCCACACACTGCTGCTCTTCAAAGGAAGACAAGGATACATAATTAAGAGATGATGAGCTCAAATACAAGACATGAGATGTGGGAGCAGATTCTGTAACCACACCGGTGAGTGGTTTTACTACTGAAGTTTCATCAGCTCTGTCTTCATTTATGGTTATCAGTAGAACTCACACGTTTTCAAATTATATTTGCAGCAGCAAAGGAAAAAAAAAAGGAATGCTAAAATGGTACTGCTGCATAAAAATAGTTTTAACATCAACTGATCAGAACTGAAATTGTAAATCAGCATTATTAACAATTTGCCCTTGTAACAAGTGGGGCCGATGTCTCAAAAAAAAGGAAAAAAAAAAGCAAACCAGCATACAGTTTTGCTAAAAATACTGTCAGAATTTCATCCCACAAGAACTATAACCTGAAAGTATTCTCAGTCTCATTTCAAGACTTTATGATGCCGTAATTGTGGCCACAATATAAAGTACTATAGACAGAAGTATCTGTGTGTATATGTGCCAGCTCAGCGGCTAAAGGCACAATGCAGAGTGGAAATGAAAATTCAGATGTGAGTGCAGATCCACTCCAGCACGTACAGGATCAGCCCCTCACTGGCTATTCAGAATAAACAAAACATCAAACCACTTTTCCTATTACTCTGCAGAGCTGAAACTAGTTTTTGTTGTTCTTGTCATGACTGATAAGGGAAAGAGTTGAAAAGTCTGGAGCAAAACAAGATGTGAATAAAGCTACCAAAGTCAAGTGAAGACCACTGACCAGTCTTCAGAAATAGGCATAAGAAACAGCAGGATTACACATTTGCTCGTTTTCTGATTAACAACAACAGCAACGACAAGAATAATTCAGTTTTACCTAAAAGAAGTCTTCGTTTTGTGCCGATGCAGGATCACATCTCTACAAGCCAGGGACCCTTTGCAGGGCCAGAGACTCCCAGCAGCAGCCACACCCTCCTCTTCCTCATTTTTTTCCACTGACCATTAAATAACTTTCCAAGCCAGGCACTGAAAAAAAATAACCCAAAACAAAACCCACATTTTGAATGGACTTCAGATAGTATACTGCTGATTTAATTAGGCAAATTAGAAACAAATAAATATATTTGCACACACCCCCATATTTGTATTTTCTGTTTAATTTCAAACAAATTTGGTAGGCCTGATTTGAATCTTTATTCAAACCACAGGAAAAAAAATCATGAAAATGTGTTCTATGCTGACAGCAGAACTAAACCCTCTGGCTATCTCTTTTTTAGAGTTTTATATGACATGTTGTCCACTGGTACTGGAAAAATTCACAGAACAGGGGCTTTTCAGAGAATCTTCAGATGAACCTATATTTTTTGTAGAAGTAATAGATGCCGGCAGAAGACAAGCTAAGAGAGACATCCCAGAACTTGTCTCTTCAGGGATTCTATGGATTTGACACTCAGGCAGATCTATGACTTTATTAAAAAAAAAAAAAAAAAGGGAAAAAAAAAAAAGAAGAAAAAAAAAATGTAAGACTTTCCTGGTTCATGTATCACTCAAACTCTCCCAGGTAATAATGATGCTTCATAGCAAGTATCAGACGACATATTCTTATTATATTTAATCCAATTTATTTTATCCATAATTTGGCAGTACACAGAACTATGTGAAAATCGATTGTTGCTATAAACTGTTTTGCATATTGTGTCATCTGCTGGCTTTAATTCATTATTTAAACAACACTGTAATTATACTACATTTCATATTCTATTTAACCAGAAAATAGTCAATATGAATTCAAGGTGAGAAAGCAAACTTCTCCCATATCTCAAAAAAACCCAACTACTTTCAAATAACCAGCTCCACCATTCAACAACAAAGCAGAAATACAATATTTAGGTTTCAGCAACTTAAGCTTAATTTTTTTGCAAATAACTGCACACAGACACTTTTGTTTAACTATCATTAGGACAGCGAAATTGCTATGAAAATAAGATGCTTGTTTATTTAAATTTAGAGCTAAATTTATAACCTGAATCCACAGATTCATGCTATTATGCTTGCTGAAAGAACGAGTTAGCATTAAAATAAGAACAGAGGTTATGTTGAGATGTGTTAGGGGATGACAACATACCTTACAGGTATAGCATTGAATAATGCCAAATCCAGAACGATTTTGTAAGTCCAGCATCTTCTACACATCTATTCATGTGCAATTGTGCACCCACAGAAAAACAGTGCTATAAGCAAGTGATACACTTCACTACTAGTCGAGGTGTTTGCAGTTCCATACAGTCCTACATCCTAACAGGTTTCCAATATACAATTCTGAATTCTCAAAGCCTGCATAATGCTGTCTTTGCATATACAGTAAAATACGTATAACTGACTTGCAGAATACATCAATACTGAAGTCCTTCAGACATGGTTATTCCCAAAGAAATCTTTGTTCTCTAAACTGCAGAATATTAGGTAAGACTGCCATTTATACCGTAGTGCTCCACTACATCACTGACTTTTAAATCCAAATACAAAATAAGGGAAAATGCTAGCAACATTAGCATTTTACTGGCCCACAAAACAAAGATTCACCCTTCCAAGCCCTCCCATCCATGTATTCCCTATTAGAAAAGCACACTTACTCCAGACTGCATTCCTATTTATGGAGATGCTCTGCAATAAAGGGAGCAAACAGAAATCCAAGGGTTAACAGAAGAAACAAAAAAACCCCCAAAACAAAACCCTAAACCAAACCAACAAACTTCACCACCAAAATGCCCAGCCATGCTGCAGTCCTTGCAAGAAAAGGAAAATGTTCAGCAGACAAGAGCCTAACAAAAAGCAAACAGAGAATTTAGAGCCGCTATTGCCTGGATACCAGTTTGGGATTCAGGCAGCCTTGGATTACAAGGACTATTCCCTTGAAAATCCAGCCCACAGTTCCTGCACTGTTTTCTACAAATACCACATCCAAACTGTGACTAAACACCTCATTATGCTGCTCTGGCACTGTCTGAAGCACACATATTGTACGATTTTCTGGGGCACCTAAAAGCAGAGGGAAAAAAGCGGCTGGTTTTTACCAATCGGTAATGAAATGATGAACAAGTTCCCTGCAAAAGGTTGCATGATCAGTAAATATTCTTTCCCCCCTGCCCCTTTTGTTCTGTGTAGGCAACAGGTGACAAAATACAGCCCCAATCTTCAGCTTTACAAATAAGAAAATGTATGTAGACTATGAGACATCTGCACTGTAATATAGCCTTTTAAAATAAATGTAAATTGAATGAAGAGACTTAGCTGGGCCTCTACGTTGGCCTCAGAAAGTAAATGCTTTTCTTAATATTTATTTGTAGAGGTTGCATTTAGGGAAAATACAGTCCTCACAGTTACAAACAATAACTAGCGACTTGAGGTAACAATCTGGTATTGACAGATCTTAAAAGAGAAAATCCAAACTACATTTTCGAAGGAACTGCATGCCTCAAATATTTCACTACAATCTCATTTTCCTATAATTTGCTAATTGATCTTAAAGATGTAGATGAATTATGAGCCAATAACCTCTAATTTTCTTAGCTCTTACTCCGGACAAACATTATATTCTGATTTATGAACATCTGAAATATTTAATTTGCTGTTCATGGCATTTAAACAGTTAATCTAATTTATGGGAAGTAAGGATTCCACATTAAAGACTCCTTCTACTTGCTCCTTTAAGCTTCACCACTTCAAAAGCCTTTTCCCCATCCCTTATTATTTAGGAATAGTCTCCCTTTGTGCACTGGACATACTATGGTAGTTCAGGAGGCCAGTTACATGGTTCCTTTGCCAGTCCCCATATTCCTCATTAAATAATTTTACTCCCATATATACACACAGCAGCTGGAAAAGAGATGACCTTGCTGCATTTGGCTACATCCACACTTTCAGAGCAAGGCTCGAAATAAAAAAATCACAGCGTTACAAAAATGATCAGCTCCCATCACTGCACACCTCCGGAGTCTCCGACTGCTCACGCTACGTTTGCAAAGCTGTGATGGAGCAGTACACCTGCGTCTCTTCTAGCAAAAAATCCACAATAGGCTAAAAACGTTTCAGTTCTGTTAATACCCACTTCTCAGCCCGCAATTAAACAGAATATTTCTATAAAGAAAGGATTCCCTAAAATATTTTACACGCTTAAAAACAGTTTTCTATTTCAGAAAGCTTTTCAATTTCTTCCTTTTGCAAAAATTCAGCTGTGCAGCACCAGCGAAAAGCTCCGGGTACAGCAGATGGTTAAAATTCTGCATCATTTTTAAGAGCCTAAGAAAAAGCACTGCCTTTTTTCGGGGGAGGCGGGGGTGGAGGAGAGGAGAGAAAAAAGCTGAGAACAGCAATTTGCAGCCCCTTTTTTTTTTTTTTTTCCCTTGACAGCAGCAAGCCCCGCCTCAGTCTGGCCCTTCCTCCAACCTCTGCTAACCTAAAAACCAGCGCCAGCCTGGCAGCGGGCCAGGGATTCAAAAGTAAACATTATCCTCCTGCCATTTTTCAGTGCTGTTTATCATATCCTGATGCCCCCCCCCCTTTTTTTTTTTAAGCCCCCCCCCCCCCGCCGTCCCCCCTTCGCCATTGCTGAAAATGCCCGTCTCTGCTCCAGGTTTGTTTTCTCTCCGCGGCGACATCCAGCCCTGGCAGCGCCGCTCCAAAGCGCCGCAGCAAAGCCGCAGGACGCGGCCGTGGCCGGGGCCGGTCCCGCAGCCGAGGCCGCGCCAGGCGCATCTTTCCGCGCCGCTGTCCCGTGGGACGGGGTGGGACGGCCGCCCATCACCCGCTCCCCGCACAATGCACTCGCCTCTCCCAGCGCTGCAGTTGCCGGCACAAACGCGGCTTCTGCCTCCGCGGCTTTCCCGTTTTCTTATTGAATTGTGAGGGGAGTGCTTAAAAAGACCAGAGCCGTCCACGGGCGGTCGTGAGGGCGCCGTACGGCGCTGCACCTGACTCTTTGTTATCCCTCACCGCTCATCCCCGGTCCCTTCCGCTCCGCGCTTCCTCCTCCCACCTTGGGCTGCTGCTCCTCGTTTATCAAGGCTCTGTAAAAAACCCAACCCGACTAATTGCAGTAGCTCTGCCCGTTAGGGGTTTTTACCTAGTCGTGCACTGCATGGTGCGGATAGCGGGCATACCGGCAGGAGGAGGAAAGGCGATTTTTAAAAAATAAGAAAAAATAATTAAAAAATAGAGGGGTGGGGGTGGGTGGAGTAAAAAGAAATAAAAAATAAATACATCAGGAGAGCGGGATGGTGCCGCCGGAGCCCCCGAGCCGCCCCTCCGGCCGGGGAGGAGCGGGAGCGTGGCCGGGCGAACACGGCCATGTTGTGCGCGGGGTCAGCGCGGGGCACTGCGCTCTGCGGCGGAGCGCTGCATCTGCGGGCGACTTGTGTTATTTCCCTGTTAAATCCTCCACCCCCATTTCCCCACCCCCCCCCCCCGCACATTCCTGCCCGGCGGAGCTGGATCTGGGGGTTATTTGTATTATTTCCCGTTAAATCCA